>JAAAKL020005527.1:0-19178 GCA_010016065.2 Carybdea cf. marsupialis auct. non (Linnaeus, 1758)
TCAAATTTAATTAAAAATGATCTAACAAAATATTTTACTAAACCGATTTATAATAGTATTGAACCAGCTACGAAAAGACCTTTGAGACAGGCTGCTAAAAAAGGTAGGTTGGCTCTGAGAAATTGCGCTTAATCACTTTGTTATCTTTAGTTTGAATGAGTTTATATTCTCACTTCATTGTTTTGTCAGTCCTGGTTTAACTTCGTTGAAGTAAGGATGCTAGGGCTGTTTTATAAAAAAGTTTTTAGAAAACATTATTTAGTTTTAGTTCTCACAATTTAATGTAAGTTTATTTATATATACATATTTTCTCTCTTGTTCTCGTATTGTGCTGAAGACGCCCCTTGGACACAGGGCCGAAATATTCACAGAATTGATTTCCTCTGTCTTGAACAGATTTTCCCTATTGTTTCTACTTTGTACTTGTTTGTTATGGAAAGGCAGTTTGGTCTTCGTCACTATTTTTATTATGGCTAAATTATGTATAGTTTTTCCTTTATCTACGTGTTGGGTTTTTATCAATAAAATTAATTCATAAATTTGAAGCAAAACAGTAACCAGCTTCTGTATTAGAACTCGATTACAGAATCTGGTTTCACAAGCACTAATTTGTAAGGAATTTTTAGCTGTTAAAAAAAAACTTATAGGCATTAACGGCTTATTTAGTTGCATTGTATATGAGTAACATGTCGCGTGTACAGCTTTAGGAAAAGTTTTTTATTTAATTCTTGAACTTTGCATAATTAACGCAATATTTATAATCCTCTAATTTAACTTGCTTCATATATTTTTCACGAGGAAAAACTGCAATATTTTGCGTAATTCAGTTACTCGTTTAGTCATTTCGTCAGTAACCAATTCACCGGATTTATACATGGCAAGCAATTCAAAATAGAATTAATAAACCGTTTCTTACTCAGCCTTTTTTCTGCTATTCTTAGACATTTTTTCAGGTATTTCAATCATAACTGTAAGACTTAAGGAAATCAGGGATAACGTAGCAAAAGCAGATAAACCTGAAACGCTAAAGATAAATTTGGATGCTAGGAAAGAATTATTAACATTTAAATAATATTTAAAACTTGTATTTCACTCTTATATAACAAACCATTTTCAACATCTGGAGTCTTCTTTTCTCCAAAATTTACGTTAAATCTAACCAGTCCTATTTACTGAGGTATTTGGTACCTGTGAGTCTTATAAATGTATGACATTCCATGTCCCCTTTTATATCTTTGGATTTTTCACCCTATTTGATTGACCTTTTTCCACAATCGATATTATTTTCCTCAGCTGTGTATCATATCATTAACATGTCTGTATACCAGGAAAGACATATGCATTTCTTCGTGGATTTTGCACCCCATCTTTTGTCTTTTTAAATCTTGGACGACTCATGTGTATCAGTTACACGCACCTAGACATGCATTATATCTTTCTTTTTAAACTATTAACCTTTTAAATTGTGTTGGCACGAAATAGATTTTCAAGGAATGAACTTCAAGAATTCAAATGCATCACCGACTTCAAAATTCTCCTACAGTTTCATAGCAATAACGGAGTTAACATTTATTGTCCAATATTTAACATGTGCATTTATAATGTGCATAACTTAACTTTTAAGAATATTTGGATCGGGTTTTTGTTTTCATTGGAATCGAAATTTGAAGGGCCAGAAAACTTATTCATTGCAATTACAGAGATGAAATGGTAAAGGTTGATGTCAATTCTCTCCATCTCTTTCTTAGATTTTGAGATAGTGAGGTGTCAAATTGTGTGACAGGCGTAAACAGTATTAACTTGAATTGCATTGTGACATTATAATTTATCACTATTTCAAATTGTCAGCAGAAGGCAGAAGCATTCAGTAATCACTTCCATATTGAACTTGTACTTTCAGTATTTAACGGAATTGAATTATAAAAATATAATTAGCCAGCGTAGCAATGATTCTAACGAGATACCAATACTTTCTATATTGTTGTGTAATTGATAGCCTGACGTCTTGGTCCTCATCAAGAGAAAAAAAGTGGTCTCCAAATGTAAATATTTAATTCAAGAGGCGGTCATGATCTTTTTATTTAGATAGTTCACATAATTTCGTCATATTGTAAGAAAAACAACATTGGAATTTGAAACAGGTCAATTGTTTGGTGTGGAAGTAAATTACGTTTCTTCTTTGATTGCATCTTACAAACCATTAGCCATTTCACCGCGAGTTTAAAAATTGTGGCTACAAAGATTTGCTAGGAATTTTTAACATAGCAAACAAAGAGACGGTGGAAAATAAATCAATGGTTTCTTCTTTTTCTCTCCTAAAAAAAGCATTACTTAACCAGATGTCATGGGAAAATCGCCATATCGCACGGCAGGTTTGAAGAGTGCGTATACTTACAGAAAGCACAGATTTGACTGACAAACGCAAGTACTCCCTAATTCGCAAACATTGCAAGAAATATCTCTTAATACGTAAAAAATACTTTCTTTTTACACAAAAGCTCTGTCAATAAATAGTTTTCCCTACCGCTTTTGGAGCAACTGCTTTTTCAGTTTTCAGCTAAGTTTTTGCTCGTCATCTCCTAAAATTTAAGCATAACTTGTAAGTGACGGTTTCTTAATATTCTTAGCCAGTAGCTGCTCATGCAAAGGGGGGGAGGGGAGGCAAGAGGGGCCCCAAAATTCTATGGAGACATTATATAGCCTGAATACACTGCTGTTTGAGTTTAGAAAATGCTTATCCAGACCTTGTTGATACTCTTTCCAAAACAAATTATTATCATCGTGCAGTCTGTCAGGTTTGCAATTAATGATTTTTGGTCAGACCTCGATCGTCATGAGAAGGTGCAAAATGGCGTCTTGCTCCATCAGCGCTTATTTATTCTTGCAAATGACGAGCAAATTGTAACCATTTCATTGGCCAAGACTCGTCAAAAAGGAGGATCTTGTCTGCTTGCCCCATGCATAACTATAACAATGGTTCTCGTTCCCAAATTGTTAAGCTCACAGTGCAACACGAGTCATGGAAATTTGACGGTATATGGAAAAATGCCCCCCCCCCCCCCTGGATAAAATCTCTTGAGGAAAAATACCCCCTTCGACTTCAAACAGGCAGAAATAAACGCTGCTAAAGACCTTGTAGAAACGTATCAGAACATATGGGCTTTAAGATCGATACCGTAATCATCCGGAGTTCGCACTTCATCTCCGCGTGCTTTAGGCGTTGGCTTTTAATCCCCCTGACAACGTAAAAGAAGCGGTTGAGCTCTTGTCATTTCAATCACAGGCAGCGTGTGGTGACGAAGTGCTATCAATCGTTTTGAAGACACCTACAACGGTAGATACCGCAGAAATGCTACGCGTGCTTTGCCGGTGTTCTATATTGAGTTGTGGAATATTTTTCACAGAACGACCCACCAATAGAAATTTATCATCTCTGTCTAGATGGCGGTCAAAGCAATGCGGAATTGTTAAGTGTTGAATAGTAGGCAAATGTTTGAAAACTAGAAAATAACAGCATGTCGTAATGTTCATAATGGTAACAGAAAAGAGCTCTAAAAGCTAGCCCAAACAATTAGTTGTATTTGAAATATTTGGCTTGACATGAAATCTTCAATTTGTGACAGTAAAGGATTTTGTATCAGTGACACCAGGAGGAGTTTATGCTGAGGGACAAGCTTTTAAGTTGAATCATCAAAGTTGCCAACATAATTTGAAGTAAGAAAATTAGTTCTCGCATTGGTTTCTCTCGCATTTTGATAGTGTTACTGTTTTTGTATTTACTCAGCCAAGTGTAGCAGCTAAACCCAACGCTTTCCAAGTAGCCGATTTGTGACTTGACAAAAATCGGTTAAGTTCTATACACACAAATATCTGACAACTGAAAGTTAGTTGTAAATGTAGGCACATTAAGCATTCGACTGACATCGTGTACTATTGGGTGAAATGTTTATTTTGAGGCTGCAATACTGTGGCCCAACTCATGTTCACTATTTCACTGGACATGATCCAAGTTGTCGTGGTCAGTATTATGAAAATCTATCACCAGTTAGAAGTTTCCATATAAACTACACAGGATGATAGTCTCGTCATTTTTGTTACCTGTACGGGTGATATGACGAAAATAACTGTATGTGAATGTCTTCCGAAGCCCAGCCAATATTTGATCTCACCTTCGACAGATTGTTTATGTTCTTGTTGAAGGTGCGAGTACTGCGTCGCGTCTCCTAGTGAGGATTGAATTAGGATTCCTCCGCGGAATATGTCGAGGAGCAAAATGTAGCCCGCCGAGGCAATTTGCGCCTAGTGGAGATTGGCCTTTAGAAATGGATACGTACGTGAGGCATCATACCTTTGGTGACAGTCTTTCAAATGAAGAGTGGTTATTTACAGTTGCTAATAACGACTTCAGAAATGTCACCCGGAAAAAAAGGAATACATACGTGGAAAAATATATAAAGTAAATTTGTTTCAGGGCCACAAATCACATGTAGCGCAATTAAAATAGGTAGTTGAACACGACTTCTCTTTGGTTATTGGCTTATAAAAGTGTGGGATTGATTCGCTTTGAACGTCAACGGCATTCTGAAATCAATTGTTTTTACTGTGTTGAAGTACATGTCAACTTCAGGCTGTGGTGTTAGGTAATCATCAGTAACAAAATAAGTCTAATAACTTTTCTATAGCAAATAGACAGTAGCGGCTAGAGCCAAGGGGCAAGGAGGGCATCGCCACACCAAAAATTCTCAACAAAAAGCCTTTTCAAGTGCTGGTACAGTAACAATTTCATCGGTTTTCAATTTAACGTTTCTTTCTCATCCTGTCACTTTGTGATTTAATGTCATTGAGTTTTAACAAAGCAGTGTTTTGTTCGGCCTTTCGTCAGGCTGGTGAAAATTTGAAGCTGTTGGCCCTGGCATAGAATGTTCTCGGTATAATCAGTTCTGAGGCGAGGCGAGGCGAGACATTTAAGACGTGACAAGCAAGATATTTCATGTTCGGATGCGAATTTAAAGCTGTGATTCTCACAGCGTTGGTACTCGAAAAACGAATTGATTACAGGTTGCCCCGAGAAAGAGAGGGCCTACTGTTTCCCATGCTTGTTGTTCGGAGAGTTAGGGAAATAGGAATAAAGTATGGACTCTTGTAGGCCTAGACGACTGGAAGCATTTGTCTGAAAGAGTTCAGGATCATATTAAGAGTCGCTCTCGCATGGACAATAGCCTTAAACTGGCATTCCTTTGGGCGACTGACATACGGTTGCAGGTAAGCGAACCTTATCTCTGAAGAAATGCAAATCACAACCAGGAGGTTGACGCTAACTGACACGCATTATCTACTGTCATGGCTGGTCTACGTTTTGTGGCGCTTTCGAGCTTGCATTGATAGGCCATGACCAAAAAGAGGACTCGAGCAACACATGGAATTTTTCTCAGACTTGTTAACTTTACAATCCATCTAGATTCTGTCTTGAAGCAACACTTGAACTTTGCCCCTGTGTTCAAAGGGACTTTAAAAACCATTCAGAACAAATAGCTAGATACCATGCTTGACATTTCCAAGTTTAATATTCTAAAGGAATGTTTCTTGCAGTGGTAGCCGACAAGATGACTGAAGTGTCGAATGAACTTCAAAACGTCTGATTGGTAATCTGTGATATCAGCAAAATCCCCAGATAAGGTAACATGCTCAGGATATAAATTCAATAGTTTTTGGACAAATTTAAAGTTAAAAAAATAATATTAATCAATTTATTGTTAGTGGATAAACTTTGTCAATTCATGCACCAGCACACAGGCAATCATATATGTTTTTATATGCAGTTTACAAATTTCATAGTCTTTAGTATGTGAAAAGGAGGAATCAAGTAAAATTAGTGTTCTGTTATTCACATTTTTCAAGGTTTAGTAATTTCAGACTCTCAGAGTGAACGTTTAATACCTCGAAGGAAGTCCTACGTTTAAAGGCTTACCCCCTCAACAGCACACTCAACAGCGTCTATTCAATTCATCAGTTCTTGCTGCAACATGTAAATGACAGTTGGCTTTCCCCAATCGTTGTGAGATTCTTTAACTTTCTGCTACCTCTCTGTGTAAGCCAATAAGCATATAAGTCAATATTTTTTTTAAAGTCAATTTAGATTCTGTAACATTGGCTTTCATGATACATTACCCTTGATATAATACTGACACAAAATATGGCTACGAGTAACTTTGTTAACGGTTCCATCTGAAGACATCAGTTTGAGGGAGTGGGGGGGGGGGGGGAGCGTTGTGCTATGAAGAAGGTGAAAACTTTTTCAATGTGGAAATCTACCCGTTTTCTGATAGGACCAGACAGGAGACGTTTTTTGCTAAACTGTAAGTAGTTTTGAGTTCTTTCTTCAAAAAAAGTGTGCAAGGAGACGTTACTCTCTCTCAAGCAGTTAAACTATAGCCGCAAGAAAATGCACGATTTTGAAGTGATTCTATTTTGGCACTTGTTAAGGTACAAGTTTTGGCTTTTTATTGTTGAAGTTTCCCCACCCCTTATTTTGCACCACTAGCCGCCACTGAAAATTGATCATGTAAAATTCTAAGCAATTTCAATTACGATACTCACGAAGTTATCAGCATTTATATGTTTGCCAATCTACTACCCTGTTTGAAACAGCATTTGGAGTTACTTGCCTTTTTTAACTTTAGCTATCAAGTACTTTTTCATAACTTTAGAACTCTTCGACATTTCTATGTTGCATTTGGCAAACATTTAGTAAAATACTTAATAAAAATTGGTCTTAAATTCATGTGAGCAAGCCACGTGACTATGATTTTATGAACAGGTCGTATGTAGAAACGTATTTAAGGAGTTAAAGATTAGGAATTTTTGTTTTGGTATTAGATACTTTTGAGATTAAAAATTTAAAATCTAGTATATATAATATATTGATAATCAATGGGTACTCAAAAATAGCGATATGATTCTTAACCTTTGTATTCAACATAAACAGACATTGAAAGTCATACGATATTAAGGTATCAACAAAAATGACAATGCTTATTTATGTTTGTGTAGGGGAAAGGGATTAACAATTTAGGTTTAAATGTGCTTGGACAGAAGAAAACCATTAAAACCTCTATGAATTTGTTATATGACATATTTTATGTATATACTTTATAATTTCGCAATACATACATACATACATACATATATTTATATAAATATATTATACGCGAAAAGAGTAGCAAGATAGTTAATGAATAGATTTACTATAGAAAGTATCATTTTGAACTGGAGGAGATGACGTCACATGGCAGCCCTGCAATTTTAGTAGATGGTTCTTGATTCCCTTTGAAAGAGAAAAAAACAACGTTTAAATGCAACTTGTAACACAAGCAGGTATAATGGGAGCTATTGGGTGAATCAATGCTCTTAAAGACAGCAGTGAAAAAATTTGACTTGAGTAGCTGGTAGCGGCATAAAGGAAACACTTGGCATTCTTGACAGAGTCTTCTCTGTACTGTCCATTCTGTCAACAATTTTCCCTCCTTGGCAGAATTATAAACATCTGCAATAGCGTGCTGGCGTTTTTGCTACTATTTTCCAAGGCTTTGATGTTATTTTCATGGTTGTTGCGTTGCATTCTCGTTTCGTTCAGCTCTTTCATAGGTCCCAGCTGCATATGATCAAAGTTCCTTGAGTAAAGTAGTGACAGTTGAATATACAACGTTGATGTTGGAGATCTGTGAAAACGTGGTCAAGGTTGCTTGCATTTATGCCAAGTATTCAGTTTTGCATTGAGTGTTATATTTATTTACTGTGAGACACGTACAGGATTAACGTCTTCAACTAAAGGCAGTCGTTTAACAAAGACGTTTCTTGCCTTTTTATGTCAGATAGAAAGTAATACCGGGAAAAAATAAATTGTTAGTGCTTTGCTTTGCTACTAGCTTTTTGATCGATATTTCTTTACTTGCTGTCAGGGTTCTTCTTGCATTTACATGTCCAAATCCAGAACCATGTTTACAAGGTGGTGGAGCTTCCTTTTAGTATCGCCTTAGAGAAAATTAAACATTATTTCATTTTACAAAGTTTCATAGAAAGAAAAACTTTAACTAATATTGATAAAGCGTACTAAAGTACTTGATAGTGATGTTGAGCAACGCCTTTTTATCAACAGATAACAAATACCTACGTTGCCCTATATACTTTCATAGTCGTTGAGCCACAGGATAATCTTTAAACGATCATGTTCCAAAACGTGTAAAAGACCAATATTGATGTCTCCATTATTCTATAAATTAAAAAAAAGCATTATTTTCCAAAGTTGACGAAAATATGTTGTTAAAATATTAAAAAGCAAGAAATGATAATTTTGTTTACTTGACTCTTCATGTTTCAATGTATTTATTTCGACATTAAAAGAACAGCAGTTTTAATCTGGATTCCTCCTTCCCTTTCCTCAATTTTTAAAATGATCGGAAAAGAAGTAGATTAAAAATGCATTGTAATGTTCATAGCACTTCAACTTTCCCCACCCCTATGTCTGAAGTAATTGTCATCAAACCTTTGGGTGCTAGCAATAGTTATGTTGCTTGCTGATTTCAACAGATAATATTAGAAAGCACAGTAACATTCATGGACTAAGATCTGACCTTGCTGGCGCTTTAATTTGCGAAATCGCTTAAATGCCAATGCCTCATTGTGCATGACATATTCCTTCCTCTAATTAAATATTCATAAACTAGTAGGTGTGGCTGAACCAAAAGTATATGAATGGTAGGTGTATTAATTTTCTGCGAGCTCATTCATGCATTCATGAAAGATACCTGCAGATGACAAAGTTGTTTTTTTATTATTGAAACCAACTTTATCAACTGATTTGGTCTCTTCTATGATAACATAAGGTATGACATGGAATTTATCAAAATAATTCTACTTGATTTACTTGTAACGAATTGTGGTTGTTATCTGAATAAAGCAGTTATTTTTCCAAGCTCCATAACTTTGACAGGCTCGTGCCTATTTTCTAACAATACAAACACCAAAATTGTAAGAACAATTATTTACTTTAATAATGAAAACTCTGGATGTAACTCCTTTGTACTTAGAGCAATTGGATATACGGGTATTAAAAACTTTCTGGGGTGGATTCATTACTCAGCGGTCAAATCATCAGGTTTCAGGTTTTAAAAGGTATTATTACTTCAGAAGTCAGAGCAGAAGAAGGTAAGTACTGAAGAACATTGAATTTCCCCTTGGTATTATGCAGTTTTCTCTTGGTAGCACTTGGTTTCTCTGCTACCACTAAGACCATGCATATGCACAATTACTGAGTTCTGTAATGTGTAAAGTCTGCAATAGGAAAATAGATCTGCCAAAAAGCAAGTTATAAACCTGAATTATTTTTGTAGGGGTATTTCCCTTCCCATTGCTTCATATAAATTTATAAAAGCTATCTTTAATACACTTGTAGCTGATTGTTCTAAATAAAATCTTTAAAAAAGTTATTTATCTTTAATAACAATTGTAGATGATTGTCCTACATACAAACTTGAAAAATCTATTTCTATTTTAAAATACAGTCGTAGCTAATTGCATGACATATTTGGTATCAGACAATCTTACTGACCATATGATATGCATAAACTGTAATCTCACCATCTTTTCTCAACACCTTTCAACCTGGAATAAATAAATTTTCCTCTTTTTGTCGCACCTTTCAACAATAACAACCTCATTTGAAAGTAAATAAGCATAATGAAACAATTTATTCCTACAAACCCCTTAATCATAAAGACTCTAATAACTTGCAATGATAGTTGAGCTTGCTGATAAGTATAAATCTAAATTTACCAGAGATGAAGTTGTGCATTATTCTCTTTGTTTCTTATTCTTTTTCTAATCTCATGTTTCCTCTTTCAACAGATTCTACAGCTACACATATTATGATGCATTTTTGCAACGTATTCATAACAATCTTTTTGATGGGGAACGATAACTACAATCGATTTGCCTATTCAGGTATAAAAACATTATTTATGTTATATAATGCTCTCCTAAATGAATATTGTCTTTGTATGGGCTGCCGACATTTTGGTGACCAATAAGGTTTTTTCTTGGGGCGATTTCGTAAGCTGATGCATTTCTTAGTTTAACTTTAACTTACCCCAGGTATTTGAGGAACTGTGTACCCGAGGGGAGCAGAATCCGCTCCCTATTTTATCTCTGAAACTACTTTATATTGGCACTGATACACTCTAGGTATATAAAGATCTGCACACCAAGCTACAACTTCCTGTTTTAAGGCAAACTGGAAATATGGCTCCATACGATGTTTTACTTAGCGTTTTTTGACGTTTTTATTGAAATTTTATGAATCACCAAAGCTTTTGCATATATTTTCATATTTAACCAGGCTGATATAAAGTGACAAAGAAAATATATCAGAAGCACATTTGCTGTCTGTGGAATCCATCACTATTTTATAAAAGTTATATCTTCTGATTCTCGCCATAAGTTGTACTAAAACATTGTACTTTGGCCCTCTCTACACACCCCATTACGATCATGAAACTATGGAATAAAAGAGCTTCCGTGGGACTCTTGAGATTTTCTAATTTTTATTCACATACTTCCATCACAGAATATATGAATAAACGACACGTAAACCATGTCAATATCGTGGATAGTGTTTTGAATCGTGTAGCTAATTCTCGCTCACATATTTCTATCACAGAACATATGAATAAACGACAAGATAAACCATGTCAGTATCATAGATAGAGCATTTAACCGTGTAACTGATTTCGTTCACTGTTCGTATATGAATAAACGATACGTAAACCATATCACTATCATGGATAGAGCTTTTTATCGCCTAAATAATTTTCATTCACATATTTCTATTACAGGATATGTGAATATGATATTAGAGCTGCCGTGATCTAGTGGTTAAGGAATTGGACTCACATGCGAGAGGGAGGTGAGCTCGAATCACGCTTAGCCTGATATATAGACTGTCGCTTTGGTAAGCAACGGGAGACCATCCCTGAAAATGTGCTTTCTCCCCAGTACATTGCTCACTCTGGCTGGGCGATAGGCTACGCTATAAATCGAGTATGCCACAAAAAAACAACAAAAAATGAATAAGCGACATGATAAGGCATGTCAATACCGTTGATAGCGTTTTTAATCGTGCAGTTTATTTTCGCTAATATATACTGTAACACCTTACGTATTATGTATAAACGATACTCTTTACTAACCTGAAATTATATCATTAATTAGTTTTAGATACTTGGCAGCACATAGGGCTCAATTCAACTGTCAAAAATATTGCAATTATCAGGAATACATTATACATTTCAAGTTATCAAAATTATTACTACCGTTACTACAAAAGTGGCTACTCGCGAATTGGCTCTTCTGTAACATCAATAGCAGCTAATGATGAATATCTAATGTGGGCAGTCATAGGAAGTACACCAGCATATCGTGTTGGCTTAAGGAAGGGGGACTCGGCAGGACAACAATGGAAAACGATTGATGGTGCCGTTGTTCTTTTATCCGGTGGAAAATTGGGAATGTTGTTCGGAATTAATAGCTATAGTAAGTATGCCCTACGCAAATGACGTATTGTATTCATGTCGTACGCCATGATTGCATTGGTTTCTTTTTTATGTTTTTGATAGCAAGGGTTTGTGATATTGACCTCTATTAAATGACACTCGTGGATTAGAAAAAGATATTTCATGTTTCTGTTCGAATGAGTATATATTGATGATGTCTTCACTTTATATCTGAAACTTAAGTGTCTACTATTGAACTAGTATAGCACATGAAAACCATTGGCTTGGATCTAAAGCTGCGATTCTGTTTTCAAGTGGTAGTCGTGGAATATCTTTTTATCGTTATACCTTCTTGTCTTGAGTCTTGATTGTTGTGGCCTTATTAATATTAGAATTTTAAGCACGGCATGAAACAAAAATTCTGGCAAAGTGCGTTCTCAAATGCCACATTGATGCATAGCAATTATGACCTAAGGATACCTTTCACAAGACGTTGATAATTGTGGGAAGGCATTTTATTTCTTACCTTGAAATCCGACGTCAAGTATAAGTAAACATCAATGATCTATCGAATATTTAGATTATAAATGTGACAATTTTAGAAGTACTGAAAGAAAGACCGTCAGTTGAGAGGGAAACGGTGAGAGGCAAGAAACGTGTTAGTAGGTGCAATGACTATGTCTTTCCTAATAAGTCATGAAGGTTTACTTTCCTTGCATGTATTGAGCAGTATTCTGAAACCGTTTCAGAAAGATATGATGAAATAGATGTACGCTACAAAGATTTATCTCATAACAACAATGTGTCTACCAGTAAAAGCAATAAAGAACTGATTCCGAATTCTCACCACAACCAGCAACCTTACTTTTGTTTCGCTGTTAGCTTCACCAGTGCCATTTCATTTATATAAGTGCTCAGGCAGACACACAAGCAGTCCTGAACTACACAGTATAGAACTCAATAAACATGAAGTGCTTTTACGGCGCTGGCTTGGATCGTACCTGGGATCTCCCACACCGAAAACCTTTAGTTCAATGGTAAAGTCTTCGTTCTTGGCGTGGGAGATTTTAATTGGACACTTTAATACCGAATGTCGGTTTTACCTGTTTTTGGAAACTGCATATTTCAACCTTGCAATAAGAAGGATTTTGAAATTGGTATTTACTGTTCTACGTGTGTTATCTTCATGTTACAAAAATAGTTGCAACCAAACTTCTGATTCACAATATTATTCCAACATTCTTCAAGATCGTATAACACATGCTTCGAAACCTCTGATGAACCGTCCTTAAATAATGGCCGAAAAAACTTGTGACCCCTTAGTAATTAGGTATTACAGAAAATCACTGTACCTGTACTATCTTAAAACACATAATTTTTTAAATGTGGGGGAGGGGATAAATGCGTTTGCCAATAGCTTTAGAAGTAAGCATGGAATATTTTCCCCCTCTATTCAACCTTTTACGCTGACCCTGATGGCTTCTATGGAAGTCAATACAGCCCTGATCACACAATGTTGTGCTACAGAATCCCTTACCCTACTCCATAGTATATGAAGGACTTTGCTTCACGTATACGATTATTATATTTTACTTTCAGTAATGTTACTTGCAGTGAGAACGTTATCGATTGCTTTAGATGTTTGAAGACTATATAGATCTTATGAAAGGAAAGCTGAATTGTCTAGGTAGTTGACTAGTCTAACAGCTGACTGCTGATCTTCAAAGGAATTTTTTTCTAATGTTATTTCCTCTAGTTTATTAGCTTATTATCTTTTTAATAACTTAGTGAGTAAATTTTTATTACTGGCTGGCAATCCCCATAAATTTAACATGCATGTCACATGTCACTTATAAACAATCTATCAGCATTTTTAAATAGGACTCCTGGCTCACTTTTAATATCTCCAAGATTCAGCAGAAACAGATAAAGCTTTTACTAATAGATACAAACTTTTGCAGCTTAATCATTGACGCAGTGGACTTGGCGGTTTTTTGATATTTTAGGAAACCTATACCGCCGAACAGGAATTTCCGCATCACAGCCTGCAGGACAATCTTGGTATTACATGAACATAGGAAGTTTTTCAAGGATAAGCTGTGGATACAATTTCTGCTGGCTATTAAGAATAGACAACTGGATGTGTTGGTCAAGACGTTTCTCCTTTAGATTTGATCCATATTTTCCCTCTGTGTACTGTTTTGACTATGATGCTATCAATTTTGCACTCCGTGGATATAATTCAGCATGGAAGATTGACAGGAATAGAATTGTCTGGAGAGCAGTCGGACTACGCGAAAACGACGAGACTAACGTACGGTACGAAATTGGTGGAGTACAGCCAGCGAGACTAACTGTTGTTGACTTTAGTGAAGTTGGAGTGGCAGGAGCTGTTGGAGAAGACACTGAGACCTATGTACTTACAGGTAAGGTTTAGCAGGAAAGGTGTGTTGTTCAAATTTTAAATTAAATACTAAACCAAAAAAGGTTTTAAACTACTATGAGCTGGGTCTAGACTCTCAGAGAAAGAGTGAAAGAAAGCAGAAATAAAATTCATGAAACAATCTGAAACAAGTCCTATTTGATAATTTCACCTCTGATAAATTTCTGCCAATCTTTAAAACGGGAAATTGTCTGCACTCAACAACCAGAAATTGAGAAAATTTCGGGTCTCAAGGATATTTACTGTTATTGTATATTGCCTATCAACTAGCATAGGAACCAATGTTCCCCTAGAACAAATAATTGAAAATTCCATGAGATTAACAATTCCGTGCATGTTACATTTATTAACCTAAACTAAATCTTTAATATTTTTGACCTCTCATGCCTTTGGAAACTGCTAGATAAAGCACAATCATCAAAACAAAAATATATTAACCTTCCGAAATAATCATACGAAAATTTACAAGCGTATAAGAACTTCACGCTTAGTAAGTAATCTGAAAGGAGTAAAGCAAGGTGTTCCTGAATACTACTTATATCTGCCATGTTCTGCAAGCTAAAAATGGGTGCCTGTTTAAGAAACAATTGCTCGGCGCTGGTAACCTCCAATGTTTTTAGCACACGTCCATAAATTTAAAAGCAAAAACATGTAATATGTATACAAGTAATAAAAATAGATGTGTCTTCTCAATAAATAGTAGCATTCTATCCGTAGACATCTCTATCATATATAGTGGCAATTTGTTACATAGTTATTGCATTCCTTCGTCTGTCAGCTAATTAAAGTTTCCCATTTAAACAATAAAATCTCTCAAATAAATGAATTCATCTAGCAAAGCCATCAAGTCGTCATAGAAACCAGCTGAATAGCCTTTAACATAAGAAAGCAGCAGCATCATATAAAAGTTCACAATATTACATAAATTGTATTTCTTTAACAAGTAGAGCCTTGGCTTCTTCCTGGCTTAGGAGTATGAATGCTGGTCTCTGGGTTCTTTTGACTCTTCTGTCTTGAAATTGTGAACTGATGCAAGTCCTGAGGGAACAAAAACTCTTGCTAGAGGATAGAGGGTCATGTTTTCTGTTTTTTTTCTAGTTGGCATTTTCCGCCTGATAGTTAGGAGACCGAACATGGGGGTAGCTCCTTAAGAGGCTTCTCTGATCAACAGGTGTATAATATCGGGGTAGTCTACAGTGCCATGTTGCTTATGGATGTGTATCCCTGTAGCTGTTTCCGGTGGGTGAATTCGAGGTCTGACCATGCTTTTGCTATGACAATAGGTTCAGTGGATGTTGGCTCAGCCTGTATCGCCGGCCACAGTCATGAGGTTCATAGTAGTCAAGAGCACCATTTTTCCTTTTTATTTGTATGGCTATATTATTAAGAAAGTCTGAACCTGTTCTACCCAAATCACAAAATGCTGTTCTCTATCAATCCTTCTCTGATATCAGAGGGGTACGTACCAATTTTTCATTTGTTGAAGCCTTCCTTTACCCAAACTCTCTACATGTTCTTGCATTCTCCGAAACGAACTTGAAAAATATCGGTAGTAGTAGTTTTCATATTGATGGCTATGCACCTCTGTTTCTTTAAGATTCTTCAACTCATCTTCATGGCCTTGCCGTGTATGTTCCAGCTGTTAGGCTAACCCTTCCTAAAGCTAGTGGTGAATCTTTTATGTGCTTTCTTACATCCCTGCTTCATGCTACTTGTTACCTGTTTTTCTTGTACCCTTCTTCTTCATCTGATTCTTACTCGGTTATTGAGGCCGTGTCTGACTCTATTGACAAAGCCTTCGAAATGTACTCAACAATATATTTGTCTTTGGTGATTTCAATGCTCATCACAGGTCTTGACTGTCTCACTCAAACCGGACAAACAAGGCAGGCGAGATTACCCACAGTTTTTCCTTGTCTCATAATCTTTCTCTGGTTGTTGATTTCCCCACAATATTTCCAGATACAAACTCTGGCACACCTTTACTGGATCTCTTTTTGACCTCCGTTCCAAACCTTTGTTCAGTTTCATGTCTCCCTCCACTTTGGTCCTCTGACGATGCTGTCGTCAATGTTAACGTCGAGATTGGTGTTCCGAATGGTACTGATAGGCATTTCCTTAGGAAGACGTTCAATTATCGGAAGGCCGCCTGGGATGCTTTTTCGCCAGTTTCTGGGGGATGTTCCATGGGATTCAGTTTTTTGTAAGCCAGCATCTGATGCTGCAGCATACTTCAGTGAGTATCTCAAGGTTGGTATTGAAATATTTGTGCCCAGTCGTAGTTTCAAGGTGAAGCCACATTCTCCACCATGATTGAATGCCCATTGTGCCTCTGCTATCGCTCACCGTAATCATTTCTACAAACAATTCCAGCATGATGGGACTGATGAGCTTCAGGTTTCGTTCAGACTGGCAAGTAACGCCTGCAAAAGGGTGATTGCTGATACCAAATCTCGCTTCATTGGACAGGTCTGCGAGTCTATTTTCACACAAAGGCTTGGTAGTTTAGACTTCAGGCGAGTCTACAATAGTGTGGTAAACCCTGGAAGGTCTGTTGTTTCTCCACTGTTGGATGGTGTCAGATTTTCCCTTTCCTCTAGAGAAAAGGCAGACCTCTTTGCAAGGCTGTTTGCTGCAAACTCCACTCTGGACACTAGTGTTCCTTTACCAGATGTTCCTCTCCGAACCGATCAGACCTTGGACTTTATTGTCATTTCGCTAATGTTGGTTTCGAAGGTAATCTCTCGTCTATATTAGTCTAGAGCTCCTGGCCCAGATGGCATTCCTGTGATTGTTCTGAGGCTTGTGCCCCTGAATTATCGTCCTTATTGTCAAAACTTTTCAATCTTTGTCTTTCTGAGTCCTGCTTTCCCTCTTCTCGGAAAGTTTCTAATGTTGTTTCTATCTTCAAAAATTGTGGTTCGCCATCTTATCCTGTAAAGCACAGGCCAGTCAGTCTTGTCCCTGTCATCAGCAACGTTTTTGAACAGCTTATTAACAAAAGATCAGTATATTTTACTGAGAGTCTATGTCTGTTTGTCGATGTTCAGTAAGGGTTAAGAAAATCTTGGTCGACTTGTGATCTCCTGACTGTAATCACAGAGCACCTATATCAGTTTGTGGACAGGGCTGGTGAAGGACGGGCTATTTCAAAGGCATTTGAAAAGGTCTGGCATGCTGGCTTGCTCTATAAGCTTTCCTCTTATGGTGTCAGTGGAAAGTTCTTTAGTATCATACAGTCACTTCTCTTTGGTAGGACAATGCGTGTCATATTGGATAAAGTTACCTCCTCAGAGTATCCCATTAATGCTGGTGTTCCCCAAGGTTCTATCCTTGGTCCTATTCTTTCCCCACTCTTCATCAATGATCTCCCAAAGTACTTCAGTTAATCAATATCATCACTGATGATACTACCCTTTACTCCGAAGTCGACCACAATGCAAATCAGTACGAACAAATAGAACTCGCTTCAGCGTTAGAGACAGATCTTCATGCTGTTGAGGAATGGGGTAGGAAGTGGCTGGTTTCCTTTAATTCGGCAAAAAATAAGCTGACTTTTTTCAATAGGAAGCGGGAGTCTCACCTCCCTCCCACATTTCATGGATTACCGTACTGATGTAGGTCCTGGAGAGATTTCTTCCCTTGAGGAATGTTCGTCTATGCACTTGCTTGGTCTCCCTTTTTCCGCTGACCTATGTTGGGATTCTTGTGTCCATTCTTTGGCCTAGTCTGCTTCTATAAAACTTGCTCTGGCGTGCCAAATCTTACCTCACTCCCGATGACATTCGTTATCTTCATAAGCCCACTTTTCGACCATGCATGGAGTACTGTAGCAATATTTGAGGAGGAGCTCCTACTTCTCATCTAGAGGTGCTTGATCGTGTCCAGAGGCGTGTCTGCAACTTGGTCGGCCCAACCATTCCTGCCACCCTTCAAACTCTATCTCATCCGCAAAATGTGGCCAGTCTTAGCCTTTTCTACAGATTTTACCACGGGAAGTGTTGCAATTGAGCGGTTGTCATTGGTTCCAGTCCTGTTTGTTCTATCTCCGACGACCCGTTTTTCTCAAAATCTTCATTCTTTATGCTGTTGTTGTCCCCTGTGTCAAGAAATCTTTCTATAGGACTAGTTTCTTTCCTCAAACTGCTAAGCTGTAGCACTTTTTGTCGTCTGGTTGTTTTTCCTCTTCCGACAACTTAGATTCTTGTAAGTCAAACGTGAATTCCTTTCCTGTTTGTTAGTTTTTCCTTTCTACCCTCCCCCTCCCCTTCTCTCGATCTCTCTCTCTCTCGATCTCTCTCTCTCTCTCGATCTCTCTCTCCTGCTATCTACATCTCTTACCTCTACCCTAGTCCGTACAATTAGTGACTTTTGTTAGCCTTGTATGGTACTACGCCTACTAAAAAAAAGAAAGTATGTGCCAGCTTTTCTACTCTATTGTTTGGAATTTGTTGACATGACTTCAAATCTTACCAACAATCTTACTAGTATTATTACCTTCCAAAATCGTATGATAATACTCTTAACAAAAAGTAACTGTCAGATCACATGCAGATCGAAGACCTTCTTTCTGCATTGAAGCTCAATTCAGTCATATTTGGAAACAGATTGAAAGTCCTGAAGCTTTGCGGAACGTTATATATAATGTGTAAGCAAAATCAACCTAAAAGCAGGGATAGAAGAAAGAAAAAACAAACAAAAGGAAACAGTACCCTGGCATCATAGGAAATGGGACCGGACCAAACCCGATGTTGATAAACACTGCTCTAAATGACCTATTTTTATAGAGACCGATATCGCCTGTTGATGCACGACTTTGGTAATTAGAATAAATTTACATTATAACTTTTTTCCAGTATAATGATTGGTATTTCAAGATTCCATCCTAAACTTAAAATTCAGAGCCCCTAAATTGTTACAGCAATTTCATCACTATTGGAAGTTTTGTAATGTGCAAAAATAACGTGGGTATCAGCAGGTACAGAATTATTCCCGATCTTTTTACATTCCTCGTGTAAATGGAAGTAGCTAGGGATAAAGAAACAACTTAATAGATACATGTATGTTAATACTCATTATTGATGAGCCACAGTTCATCAAGGTATTTATGTTATGCTCAGCTCTTCAGTACAGGGACTATTGATTGTTAAGTGGAATCCAATTGATGGGTGTTGCAGATTTTAAGTTTT
>JAAAKL020005528.1:0-19176 GCA_010016065.2 Carybdea cf. marsupialis auct. non (Linnaeus, 1758)
AAAGAAGAAAAATAAAGAGTAGTAAGAATAAAGAACATAAAGAAAGAACACCTACATTTCTAAAAATAATCCAAAATCGCTGGGTCAGTCCAATGCCTATTTCTTCTACAAAATAGATAATATGATAATAATAATAATAATAATAATATATAATCATAATAATAATAATAATAGTCATGAAAGTTGTAGTATCAATGATGCTTTGATAATAATATATTTCCCTTTGTATGATTACATAGCAGGATACTCGCTACAATACGTATATCGGTTGCTAATTATGATATATGTAGCTTACATAAATGTCTTACATACAACAGCAACAGTAACAACAACTGCAACAAAAATCCAAAAAGAGGAGTAAAATAAAGTCGACTACTCCTAGAAAAATCATTAAGCTACATATTAAGACTTCAGGTTTCGGCGAATCCTTATCCCTTCTACAGAAAATAAATTTCCTATTTCTTACAGCACACGTTACAACTTCATGATTAAGAAAATAATGATAATCGTAATAATAATGATAATGATAATAATGTTTTACTAATGTTTTACAAATTTCATTTAATGTTATTATTAAGTACATTTTTTATTTCTGTATACGCTACATAACATGGAAGTAAATGTACAAACGTTTTGTTATTTATATATGTCAAAACAAAAAGGTGAATCTTAAATCAGCCAAACTGTTTATTGATTCTCCAATAGTTTGGTTTTGTTTTGTTGTTTTCCCAACGGGGCGCTTCTGGCATGGTTTTCGATCTGACAATATACCATCCTGTCGGTTATCAATTGTGCAGCTGTATTTTTTTAAACCTTGCAACTCCGAGGGATAAAGCATCCCCTTGCAATAGTGTGAATGATTGAGCTAGGCGGTATGAGGCAACGACATGAAACCTCGCTGTTGATAAGAAAGCGTCATGGAGACGGGAACAGTAGCTGCATCACTCCAGATTTAAAGTGAAAACAAAAATCGATCGCCGCTGGTCGAAGGATGGAGACAAATCCTTCTGGAGATTAAGAAATTTTGACGCGTCAGGTATGATTTCAGTAGTAAATGTATAAGTTTCGTGGTAAGTGGAAGAATGGTTTGGTATGATATGGTATAAATTTGATAATTCAAGAAGCAGTGTTGTGTATATGGATGATGGATTCCTTCTACTGATTTCTACACTTTCTGAAACAATTTCTTAATACTTGCTATAGTTTTCTTGGCCTTTCTAGTACTTGTTTTAATCGAGGTATTCTCTCTTTTTCCAGTTCGACTCTTTATTAAGCAGTGTTTACTTCTATTGTACTCACTTCATACTTCTTTAGTACACGTTTCATACTCGTTGTCCTTATGGTTCCTTTTTGGGTTCGGAGGTCACAAGGCACGTGTTACTTTGAATGAAATTATGTCAGCACGTAGAAAACGATCTGGGTCATGTATTGAATATCATAGTATTCAGAACCGTTTCCCATAGACGCCTAATATCCCATCACGATAGGTGCAAGTGTGAAACGTACTACTTGGGATTCATGTCATAGAATACAAATTAAACATTTGTTAGTAGAAATGTACAGATAGAGGTTCTAAATAGTTATCAGGTTTTGTTGAACGTTAATGTGTTACTGCATATAGCAGCTTGGCAGCCACATTTCCCCTGATGGTATCTACAATGCTATCAATTTTACTTTTCCTGTCAAACACAATTGTCTATAAAACTAGGTGTGATCACCGAGTCCATTGCAGAGAACTGGTTGTACATAATAAACAATCCTTAAAAGATCTTTTCTTGCAAAAGTTGTTTTTCGCCTCCGGACACGTTTCTCCGGTTACAACTGTGTTAAACATTCATATATAGTATAAATTTAAGTATGTACCAGTTACATAACGTAGCCACGTAGACGACAAAGACATTTTTGCAGTTTGTTCTGATGTCCGTGAAAAGAGAAAAAGCGTACAATTTAAACTTTTAAAACTTGATGAACCGAAACGTAGCATTTTTCATTTCCTGTCACTCATTTTGCCATCTTCAGTCAACAAAAACATACTTAAGTTTATCTTGATTGTAATACTGAAGAAACTTATACAAACCACATAGGGACGGACAACTGATTGATACGGATTTAGAACGTTTGTCTTTGTGAGATATCTTCATATTGTCTAACGCTTGGAGAACTGTCTATCTGTCCGACTATTCTTTCTGTCTATCTGTCTGACTAGTCTCTCTGGTTGGCTACAGTGTTAATACAACAAGATAGAGCGTAATACTACTAAGTAGAACTGAAGAGGGAAACAATTCCCTTATACTTCATGTCCTATCCCGTGACGTTTATCGGACCTCCATGTAAGTGAGGTGTCGTTTATGTATGTACTTATCTCTTATATGCATCTATTGGTCTCTCTATTACTTTCGTAGTAAATTCGATAGTCACTAACCAATACCAATAGTAGTTACCTTTTTAATTCGTCGTTTAGTTATTCCATTACATATTGATTTGTTATCATATCCTAATCATATTTTCTAGATATTTAATTTCTAGTAATTAAATAATAAAGAAATTTTGTGATAAAATTATCGGTTAGCTGGAAACCGGTATACAACAACTACTTAGGTTGGTATTCTTTAGAGGAGGAGGTAAATCAAGCGTGGAGTTTTCTTTAGGGAACAGAGTGAAAAAGGCTTACAAGTTCTGCGTTTCAGGTTTAGGACAATGTAAAATTGTTGGATAGATTGCAAAACATTACCCCCGTACTTAATTGCAAACAAACTGTCTAAGTGCTAAACTGATTTTATGTTGAAGAGACGCCCCCCGTTTAATTTGTTATAGCCCCCGCAGTGGCGGTTTGAGGGGGAGGCCGACAGTGCCATGGCCCGAGGCCCCGCACCTTTAGGAGGTCCTGCGCCTCAATGCTAAGAAAAAAATTGTCAAACTGCCCATATTAATCTTATGGAAGTAAGTGGAAACTCGAAACTGTATCCACTGGATGGAATAAAATACTCCGGAACTTCCGCTGTATGATCATGTAGACCTGAACGTCCTGGCAATGTATGACGTCATAGGCCCCGCACCCTTCAAAACCGCCAGAGTCCCCGACTTATAATTTTTGCTCAACGTACTGATCCTCTGCCCGTATATGTCACCTCTCCATACAGCTAGACCTTGTGAATATAATTGCTTGGTTAGATACATAGGGGACGAGGGGGACGAGGGGAGGTCAGGAGAAATGGAGAGGGTATGACTCTCCAAACCAATGTACAAGAGCTTAGCAGTAGATATAAGGAGGTTAAATCTCGAATGAGGACATCAGGGGACAGGTGAAAATTTTATGGATATCGGTAACCGTAGCTGTGATTCCAACTGATATTGCACGGCAGGGTTCCGGTATATGACATATCTTGACGAAAAGACCCATACAACTATAAGTATCAGAGACGCTATGATGAAAACAAATTTATGATTTAGCGCTGGACGTTGTCATAAAACGTTTATTTTAATAAAGAAGGATTTAGGTTTTGATTAAAAACTCTTAAGCCCACGGTGTGAAATTTTGCCTCCCGTGGTTGATTTATTATTTAATCTTCTCAGTTTCTGTAAGTAATTGAAAGGGATCACGATAGCATAATTTTAACACAAGAATATAATGGGTAGTATGTAATCCACATTCCTATTTTCTATGCTCTACTTATTTTTATCGTCCTCTTATTTTGTCAGGTTTAAGTAAGGAGACAAGCAAAAGAGTAAATAGCTCTAAAATTTGATAACTTGGCTATGAAGTCCCTTAATTTATTCCTTCGATCTTTATGAGTCTCTGGCTTTTTGAAATTTTTCTTCACTGCTCAACATCGACAGTGGCAGTATATGCAAATACCATAATTCCTGGATAAGTTTTCTTTGATGGTCTTACATGTTTAGGTGATAGGAAAGCATTATTTAAAATAGAGTTGTATCACGTAAACAACATAAATGCAATATTAAAGCTACTTCATTGTTTCATTTCATTAAAACTATGCTGCAAAATTAGCCATATACGATATCCATAGTCTTACAATAATTTTGTTGTTACTGTTTCATGTTTAATGTCGAGATAGAGAATAACTTGGCATAAGAAGCAGTTTCTCAACCCTTTTTTTTATTTTTGAACTCTCGGAATATTCTTATATATAGATGATATCGTTGACTCTTTTCACACTAATATTACTCTAAACCCTATTGTACCCTTGTTAATATCTGATCGAACAAGTCTGTACCATACATACCCTATTAGTGTCTACATTTATGTGTGAAAGCATCGAACTCTTGTTTTGGTCAATCAAGAATTCTAGGCTACTCTTACGTCACCACAAGTCACTGTTTATCCGTGTATGAGCTCTCTAGCAAACTCGAATGCCACATTTTGTTACAGAAACGAAATAATAGACATTCATGGTAGCTGGTAGTGATTTATGTCATATAAATGTTCAATTTTTGGATGCGTTTGACACGTTTGACATTTAGGATAAAATAATTGTACCTACTTTGATTTCTAAGTAAGTCTAACTAACTAAGATAGTGCGCTTCCACCAAAAGAGGTGCCTGGCGCACTGAAACGCCTATAGCGATGCAACTTAACTTTCAAAGTTAACAAAACATTTATCATAATTAATATCCACATGCATTTATATACATATATAAATATAAATAAATAATAAATATATATATAAATATATACATATATTCACGTATCTGTAATACATTAGCATTTATCACCTATTATTCTTTCGATCTGATTGCAAAAGGTCTGCGATACATTTACTAATTGTCTGTAATGGACTATGTTGCGATTCATTTTTTTCATCTATTAAATACATGCTTTACTTTTCTACTAACTGTGGTTATCACAAATGTGTACTACCCGAAAACAGATCCCGACTCGCAAATTTCTTGATCTCATCTAAATGTACGCCTAATTACTCCATATTGTTCACTTCTGATTGATACATCCATGCTCTATGTTTCGTATTCTCTACGAGACATTTAAATAGCCAATACTGTAAAAGCTTATTGTTGTGTTTACATTTGGAATCGTTTCCAAATTTTATTGGGTTTATTTAATATATATGATGCTCCTTTCGACAGCAATTTATCACTTAACTAATCACTGATCTGAATGCACAACCTCTACGCTACGTTTCCTTCCTGAAACAATCTCTATTTCAATCAACCTAGACGTCATTTAAAGCGGGATTCAGTGTAACTTCCCACCTATGTATTTTGTTTGTGTCCTTCGCAACATCTGCTGCTACCGTGGTCAGAATTTTTTTTCGCTTCTTACGTTTTTCAAAAATATAGAGAAAACTGGAGAACCTTACACCATCAACTACTTGGATGATCCGAGATCTGTCCTTGGCAAAAGTTATTTGGGGTTTATTGTACTTGTACTTTTAACCAGCAAAATCTAAAGAGCTTCCTTCTTGCCTGAGGTTATATTTAAGTTAAAGCTGCACACGGACGAGTCAGTATCACGTCTTTAGAAAAGTTGAAACTTTCTTTACACTTACAGTCCCAAGAATTTCTAGGTTTTCTTTTTATATTCCTGTATTATGTAATCGATGTGTCTGCAATATGTCTTATAACATGAGAACGTATCACTATTTTAAGGTCACAAAAATTCATCAATTTGGATCAAGCAACTAAAAGGACACGTTGTTGTGAATTCCTACATTAGTTGTTTTTACAAGAAATTAAAAAGTTCTGAATAACAATGAAACAGTAATCGGTCTACCAGTCGATATTAAGATCTTTATTAAAAAGTGTACAAACCTACAGTTTAATTCCATTAACCCCGAATTAGGTTATGAGCTTCAAAGAACCAACTGTTGGAATGGAGAGGACCTTAGCAATAACTTGAAGAAATACTCAAGTTTCCTCTAGTTACTGTGGCACGGGTTGGCAGTCAGACGTATGTAAGTTACTACTTTCTCATCATGTAGAAATGCCAGTGCAAATTGAAGTTAGCAAAGGCGTAGGCATCAACTTTTCCCAATGAAATATATACTGGAAAATTTGTGTTATAACGATCTTAATCAAATATTCAAACATCACTGAAGAGATTAGTTGATTTGCATATGGTTATAAGTGCAATAACTTTGCCTTTCTGTTTGGTCTAGCCATATATCTCTTGCATTGCTATAGAGCTTAACCATCACAATCATTTTCAGAAGCATTATCAATCGCTTCATTAAGTGACAACGCCAAACATCTGATATTGTTAAGGTCCAGCTTATCATCTCTTCTCAGGTAGCTTGTTGTAAAATGAGAGCCTGATTTTAACCTCCTCTAATTGATGCTCAGACATGTAAGGCCATTAAGAGATGAAAATTATCACGAAAGCTATTCAGCTGTATTGATAAATTTGACAGACAGTGAAATCGAGTAATGAAAGCAAATTTTGATAAATCTTTTAGTTGGTGAGACACGTATCATTGGCTCATCTTCGTGTTTTTGTGAGCTATGGTTCATACTTCAAAACGAGCAACAATGCACAGTTATTCAACTGCGGACAACAGTCCTGAAACCATCCCTTCCTTTTCAATCAACGTGGGTAGGAAACTGATTTACTCTAACGAGGCGTTTTCTAAATTCACTTCTTTTTGAAAAGTGTTAATGAATCCAACTGCTGACAGTTTGAAGTATGCTGCATGAAGTTATAATGTTTTAAAATTAGCCAAAAAACTGACGTTATAGCTGGGGAACTGACGACCAGACCTCCTCTCATAGTAGGACCTCGAAAGCTTGTTTGCAATTAAGAGCTGGTTACATGAACAAGATAGTGGTGTAGTCTAACGCAAAATTAGGAAACTATGTTTTGCATAGTAATTTCTAAGTATACAAAACTATAATTATTCCTATGCAAGTATTTAAGCCTTTTTTGTACTATTCTGAGTAAACTCCATATGACATAGTTACCATGTAGTTTCATTATCGTTCTGTGATAGTATTTTCAACTCTCTAGTTAAAGTCAGAACATACCTAATGCGTGAATGCCCTCGTTTTGCAAATTACATCGTGGTATTTAAGAAACCAATCGTCTTTTTATGTAAAAATAAAAATCATTCTCATTGGTTTGGATGTTGTCAATAAAAGCACAAAAGAAATAATAAAACTTATATTAATATCAAACTCTATTTAAGCTGTTTTTGACCCCTAGCTTAATTTTAAAATGTTGACATGTTTGTCGGGAGATACTAAACACTTGCTCTTCACCTTCAATTGTGCAATGAGGAATGTATTTCTACAGAATCACGGAAGATCTTCAACGTCATGCTCTCTGAAAGTTGTACAATCAATCTAAAGCTTGGAATGTCGTATTTCACCGCTTTGGGGCCAATTTTTGAAGTGGCCGTGGAGCCATAGTCTAGAAGGCACAAATAAACTACTTAGCATAAGAAGGGTATATCCATCGTATGGAAAGCGTTTAACAAATCACCTTGGATGAAGACTGATAATATTACTCCTCTTGCAAAGAGAAAACAGTACTCCACTTGTAGCCTACACTATTAACTCAGCCCGTTACATAGAGTTTTTTCATTTTCTGAGAAGGGTCTCACGATTATATATTAGCCAGTTACCTGATGTCTGTGCCGGTATAGGATCTCCAAGGTGATATATATTGTAGCACATGTAGAAGATTCGTTGTTTTTCACATGGTCATTATACCCAACTTTGTTCAAAGTTTAGAAAAATGTGGTAATGTCAAGTATGTCTGTGCGAGCCTGAGTAAAAAGCTGCTACAATCATCAACGACGACTAATTCTACGGCAGGTCCTCCAATAACTAACAGGTTTTTATAGCGAAACAGTCTGAATTCAAGATAGGATAAGGTTATGGTCATAGAAACTTAGAAATACCTGACAGACGGCATCTCGCTAGAACCGTGCAAAAATGAAAAATGGGAGACAATTTATCATGGTTATAGTACTTTCTTTAATTCTATTTCTCATACGTTGTTTTTGAAAAACGAGTTCAGAATTTTGATAAATTTTGAATTCTGTTCCAAAGGAAATTTGTTCGCTAGAAGTAGAGAACATGCTAGACTAAAGGAATTCCCTCCTACAGAAATAAAATCTATTAATTTATGCATCCCTTAATATTGAAAATTCATAATGCATTGAGATAAGAAATCATGCTTTTATTTCAGACATTGTGAAGACTTAAGCTCTCAACGGTACTGCTCCCTTCTGAAGCAATGAAATTGCACCAGTTACTTCCGTACCAGTGTCATTATTGCATTATTTTGTTACCCCTGGTAACAGAGATCATGGCGAGTGGTTGGATAACTAATTTGCCAAAGCAGCATGACTGAGGATCACTGGTGTGCATACAAATGTCAGATGTGAAATTAAGGAATCTTTCCATTGTCATTCAGCATTTTGGTGAAGTGTAAACTACGTTTTTCATCAAACACCTGCTTAAATCATCCACTATGGGGGTAATGAATAATACATAACAGAGTAGACTAAACGCAAGGGGCTATGTTTTAAGGATAAGGTATACACGCTTGCATTTGCATACAAAATGTATTTGACTCAGCTGTTTTGAACTTGTACAAAAACATGAAAGTCTGGATGGATTTATTTTCATAAGGGTAAAATACTATTTTTGTCAGAAGAGAACAGGTTGTTTTCATGTTGCTAAAGATTGAATTATTATACAATTCCAATTATTGTGCATAGAGTCAGGTTTGTTGATATTATCGATGTGAACCTATTCTATACATTTATCTTGATGATGGGAAGAGAAGTATAGTAATCATTAGGGGGTAAAGAGAAATAACCAAATGTGGTGGGATATACAGAATGCAGGTTACAACATTTTGATGAAGACAATCGGTGACTTTCTAAACGGATTAACCATTCTCAATATCAGCGACGCATTTATACGTACATTAACCGAACTCGGTTAAACCTTTTTTGTTTAGGCTTCTTCTTCTTCACTTAGTAATCGTATTTTATTCAGCATGGCCAAGAATAGTAGTAACTCTTCAACAACTTCCTTTTCTGAATAATCGTGACGTGGATAATAGAGTTGCAGATATTCTAAATTTGCTTAATCGAGTGGCTAACTTGCTAAACTGAATTTAATGATGCAACTTTGTTTAATCGATCTTTGAATGTGTAATGTGCGATTGCTGAGGTTTTTTGTAATTGCTGCTCGATTAATTAACGTCCTGTATTGTTAGCAGTTACATTAGCACTTTCGAGTAATATCAGTTAGGAGTTATGATAAAGTACACACGGAGTCATTATAAATCAATGAATGTTCGAGATTATTGTTTAGAGACAAAAGTGAAATTCAGAAAATAAAAATCTAAAAGTTGTCTCTGTCAGAAAAGAAGTCTCTAGGTATTTGTTAATGAAAAGTAATCACCGTTCATTGTGGTGGGTTGTAGAGACAGAATTGCTTCCCTAAGAGGTAGATATGATTGGATAGTAGATAAGCTTATAAGCTTGCTTACATTTACTATAGAAGCTAAATTATCCGTTTCAAGTATACATGGAGGCTATTTGGATGATGTTGAGAAGAAAGCATACTTCTCTGCACGAAAGCAACTTTCTTTATTGAAAGATAGCAGGAGATTGCATAATTGATTGTGCTTGCTGGCGATCAAAGACTTAGTAACCACGCTCCCGTTACCGTATTATGTTTAAATGTTCTATTACAAAATTTTACGACCCTATTGTGAACGTTTTGAGTGATGGTGCGTACAAATGTTCAGTAGCGAGCAGCTCTTGGTTAAAAAATTGTGGAAGGCCTAGTTAATGATTTTTATAACAATCAGGATATTACCAATGAAGTTAAAACCTTTGCAGTTTCTGAGGTACGATGTTATGCTTAGTATAACAGTTCCTGTTGGAGTCCATCTGCAGGCCTGTCCGGGCTCTTTGTGGTCAATTTAGAATCCGATCTCGTCATCACCATCAAATCTTTACCTATCTCCTCATTGGGCAAATACATGCTGTAAACCAAGCTATATCTAGTTAGATTGGGTAAAGCTTCATTCCAATACATCTTTAAGAATATTCTCATCGAGAATACGCATGACTTCTGATCTTTCCTGGCGCCACAAGGAGGTTCCAGCTTGGATAAGCTAGGTCTACGACTAGACAAGGAGAACATGGCTAGCAACAACATGCATTGTCATAAGTTTAGCTGTTGTGTCCAAGGTGCAAATCAACGAAATATGCACATGCTTTTTTCTATCTAGTCTCCTCTATGAGATCATCCTATGGTTATCTAAGGAAGGAGGAGCCAATAGTCTAAGGAGATTCTGTAATGTTGAAACTGTCAGTTCTATTTCTCTTCTTCTCGAGTTATCTGACCACAGCCATGTGTTAACTATGGAGCATTTGAAGAAAATAGGAAAACCATCTGTGTCACACCATGTACGGACCTGAAAAATTGGGACTGCAGAACGCATTTCACTATAAAGAAAGGAATGCTACAGAATTACGAGAACGATAGGTAGGGCCCAAATCTGCTACTGGTGAGCTTAGGTATGTTGCGATTACTGCTAGAAAATGTAGAGAACGAAAATCGGACTCTTCGATATGTCATACAAATAATATCAATAGGGCATAGTAAACAGTATCTGGACCTGTACATCTTCATACGTACAGAAGGGAGAAGAGTTGAAAGCAGGAGAAGAGCCACAAGGAGGAGAGCTCCTCTAAGGGGCTCATAATTTTTTCCTCACTTCTTCATTCCAAAATTACAAGGGATTCTTTTTTCAATATTTTTCGCTTTAGGGCATTCTGATGGTTGAGTTTTAGATCATTGATATTTGAATGTTGCTCATTCTTGGTTTCTAAGATGTAACATTATGCACCTATTTCTATCCACATCTTTATGAGCGGGGGTCTCCTGACTAGTGCTGCAGTTCATGATGTGATAAATGTGAAGGAAAACCGGCTTTCTTCATGTGAGTGAAATATTAAATAGCACGATGTATGCTTGAATTTTCTTTTTACTCAAGATTCAAGAGACAGTATGTAATGGGTTTAGGATTATACTTCGCCTCAATTCAAGATTGTTGTTCTGAAGAGGTGATAAAAGAATACGAAATGACTATTCTCATAAGAAGGGGGAGGTTGCTGCATGAACTCACGACTGATATCATGATATGTTAAGGAAAATGGAAGGGTTTAGGAGCATCCGATTACAGATGTTGATGTGTTTGAAAGCAAAGAGGGTTTTTGTCTCAGCATTTTAGGGATGAAAAGTGTAAGCAAAGACCCCAGCAGCACCATGTGCAAATCTGGACCTTATGTTGTCATTTTATGGCTTTTTTTGTCATTAAGTCTACATATTCACCGTCACACTGAAACGTAACCAAGTCCTCCCTTTACGAACTTCCCTTTAATAATACAAGAAAGACACAGAGAGGGGATGGCTTACTTTCAGGCCTTTCTGTAAGCAAATCGTCGTCTAGTACAACGTCTTTTGATACACCTAACATAACCTACAATAATACACAAACGAAATCTGAAAACTCTAAAAATCAAAAAATGGACACGTAGCACTTAACAAAGATAACTTTTTTATATGTTAAAAGATTATGTTCCTCTTCATTTAAAATATTATATTTTATGAAACTGATCCCAAATGATTTTGTCTGTAAATTGGATTGGGTGAACAAGTAGGGTCAATCAGAGTTCTTTGTCCGTGATTAAAGATCAACCTTTGGTTCACGCTACTATACTTTTATGCCTAGTGTTTGCAAAATTTCCGAATTCCTGCCAATCTGTACATAGAGGCAATCTGTGCATGCAATGTCATAAGCTCTTAGCTTGGGAAAGCAGTCATCTTTTTGTATAAAATTTATTAATATATTGTTATTTTTTAGGGAGAGATAAGATCTTCAATTAGTATGGCTGTGGCTGAAAGATCTGTTGAAGATGGGAATTCGGTTTACCAATATGTAAACGTTTAATTTGCACTACGATGATACTCGTGAGACATACGCGAAACTTGAAAATATTTGTCAGGTAGTACAGCCAAGTATGAAATACCAAGGTGAATATAAAGAAAGGATTATTATGAGTGGTTTCTAAGAAGATGACGATTAAAAAAGAGATGCGTTTAGGAAGAGGACGCGTTAGGAAGAAAATAGCGCAGTCAGAGGAAAGTCTCATGTGAAAAAAAGACGTATTTAAAAGAGGGGCATGTGATGAAAACATCTAGAAGAAGGGCTTGTTCAAGAGATGAATATATTTTGAGAAAGGGCGCGCTTATTGAAATGACACGCTTATGGGAAGGATGCACTTAGTAAGACGCTGTGAGAAGAACGTAGCGTTCCGACTATAGAAGAGCGCCTTTAGAAGAAGGACAAGCTTATAGGAGGCATAGGAATTGTGGCGGTGAAACAGGGTCACTATTTTAGAATGATGCGTTTAGAGAAGAACACATTTTTCTTCAAAAGGTTATGTATATGCTAATGGCTTGTCAAACATTTTATGTTTAGTGTCAGTGTCGTTTTACTAAGAAGAGGCAAACTCGTTTTATACTGATTGTTTAGTTATTGTGAGTATGATAAAACGGGTACTCTGCCTTAAGTAGACACAACTTCCTGTGAAGACGGTAATTTAAGTGTTTATTAGTGGGTAGCGCTCGGGTGCTTGCATACATCTTCACCTCAGCTATTTGAGGACTACGAAAGGAGTTAGACTATCCTTACTTTCTTCAAACTAAAATGAGGTAATACAGTATTCGAGTGTAGAAATGTCTTTTTCCGTTACAATGCATCCCTTTCTTCACTGTCCAATGCCAATATCTTGCCACCACATACTTCATTTATTCTACATCTTAACTTTTTACTACGACTTGTATGACAGTGTCTTACGCGGTTGCTTATTCGTTAAGTAAAGCTAACTTGCTTCACACAGCCTTCTTTCTTATTTTTATTGTGCTTATAATAGTCTCCAACAACGTTTGCCGTAATCGATAGTAGTGGTTTTACGCAGTCGTAATGACCGTAACCAGATGAAATGACCTTAATGGAGTAAGTTTTTTTTCCTTAACGCACTACCACAGTTATTCGCCCTTGTTGTTTTTTCGTTTTTGAGATGTCCTACTGCAGTCCTGCTTCAGATCCACGTCTACCACAAGCGTTTTCGCAGAACCATTTAACAAGCAACTCCTCCCTCCTTTAATTTCTCCTCAGATATTTTTAACTAAGACATTTGTAGACTTTGCTTCTGTGATCATGTTCAACATGCGAAGCAATTCTTCACGATACGACCTAAACGTGAGTTGATCTATTGGTATCAGGTGGTAACTGATATAGTAAACCTCCAAGACGGTAAATCTGTCGTATCTAACTCTTTGGATGGAACAGAAGCGTCGTCACTGAAGTCCCACTTTAGGGTTTGGATCAGGTCGTTGATGCATAAAGCAGACCTTTATAGAACATGCCTGCCACGTGTCGGTGGCGCAGTGACCAAATTTTCATCACCCCAAAATACCCCCTGTGTACACATTTTAAGAAACCTTTTTAGCATGCTAAGTAATCTTGTCATCTCTCCGTCCATTGCTTTGTATACATTTTAAGGTGATTTGCGACTATGTGACTCAGAACATTCCCATTCAAATCAAGGGAGTTGAATGTTGGGAAAGAACAAGCAGTGGTTATGTCATAGCTAGTATATTAACTGGATTAGATCGTCAGAAAAGGTCGGAACTTTCGGATTCAACAAAAATCTTTTAATACGAAGAACAAAACAATCAATTGTCCCCTGATTTAAAGTCTGTCCTCCAGAAATTCAATAATCAATTAACTCTCACCGACGAAACGCTTCTATTGAGGAATTTTCAGATTGTTTATCCTGGACAGACAAACTTGGGGATAATGATCAAAAGTAGGATCTTCCCGATTTCTTAGTTACTCGTCTTGTTTGAGCCTGGTTGGTAATTTTCTGTTTTCATTGTTTTAGCCCTCGGTGAAAATTGGATTTCACAAATAAAGCTGGATGTTTGTGCTGGATTCAATAGTTTTACACATATAGTTGAGATAGTGGATTTATTAGAGTTCATGGTTTAGAATTGGGCTGGAAACAACTGGGATAAATCTGTGGTATGTATACTTCACTTTATCTGTCACTATGCTTAAAGTCCTTTAAAGACCTCTCTGTACTTTAGTTCGAGGGAAAATTTTCTAATGTGCCATTTAAATACTCCTGAAGAACTTGATTACCTTTGATAGAGCTCAGTACCATCAATGTTTTAGAGTGTTTTAGACGTTTAGCTCTTTAGCTGTTTAGCTCTTTCGATTTTTTGTAGTCACTTATCTGAATTTGTTTGAGAGGACATCGACGAGGTAGCTATATTTAATCTAGCAAGACCGCTTATCATGACATCCTTAACAGTTATTGCTGATATTAATGAGAAATCCATTACATCATTCTGATCATTCAAGAGGTTTTCGCTTCTCTAGATGCGAGCGGAATGTATTTATATAGCTTTTCATAGGTTAAGAGACTCGTCTATTACTATTAAGAGACTTGTCTATCACATTGACGTAGTAATCAATTGATTCGACTCATGGACATTACGTACACGATACCAGATTACAGGCACAATTGGCCTATGATTGATTTGCAACAGATGACGTATCAGTTTATCTATTCCAAGGTACATAATTAGCATGTATACATCAGAGTCAAGTTAAATGGCTAAAGAACGAATTCTGATAGGAGAGAGAGAGCATCCAATGAGGTTTCGGCAGGCTTCGTTATAAAGTTCATTAGAAGCAGTGACACTAATCCAGAAAAGACTACACCATTCTGTAAGATTTAAGATTTAGCATTTTTTCTATGGAGTGAATTTAAGGTACAAGATCATTTAAGATTGCTTTTATATTTTTATATGTTCTTGTGTTGAAAACTAGGTTTAGTAGGCCATATTCCTTTCAAGTGAGTCAAGATAAGTAGAAACGGTATAAAGTTTAAAAGTTTTGGAAAATTGAAATTATACAAGCCATTTTTATCTGGAGAATACCGGATATTACACAAACAGCTAATAAGTCATTGCAAGAAATTAGGCAAGATTTTAATAAGAAACGACTACAAAAAGTGGCTGATGATTGCAATATAGAGAAGAATCATACCTTCAGCCAACCTATACCATCTATTATCGTTTGATTAACCAAGTTATTGAACATCTGAAACGCGTTAGAGATGTATCATCTATCAATATACAATTTGAAGTTGTTGTTGACGTCGCTTTTTCTACTGATAAATCTCTGCTTAGAAAGTTGTGATGTGTAAATTGATCTGTGGAAAAGTAGGTATTTGACGTACGGCCCATGGAGCTTGATAAATTTTGCAGACGTTGAAGGTTTCCTGAATTCCCTCGAAGGTTTGATTAGCCTCATACTTGTGTTCTGTAGGGAGAATGAAGTAGTATCTAATATCGGGGCCCATCGACAGCCAGCCCTGTTCCCAGGGTGGAAATAGCGGGGCCTTAAGTGGCTGGACGAAAGGATTCCCTCGTAACCATACTCGACAGAAAGACTTGGAACCTCTTTTCTGATGGCCCCTTCCCGGAAACCGGACCCTAGTACATTCACCGTAATGCTCACAATCCCATTTGATGTATTTAGGCGATTTCAGCTATCCTTCAGATACCTTTTTAAATAAACTGGTAATTTTGGTTGAACGAAGCGTCATCTATGTCCGTACATCAGCTCACTAAGTTACAACGACCATCGTTTCCGATTGTCTGTCTCATAGATCATCCAATAGCTAGAAATATCGTAGGGAGAACATTGTTAACTCGATTATCATTATGTTAGTCAGTAATAAAGGAAAATGGTCGTTATACTTATGATAAGATATTGGTCATAGGTATAATATATGAAGTTACGGCAGGGAAAGTATAGCGCTATTGATTATAAAGCAGCCAATCGCGTTCATTTATCTCACCAAACCCTCAATATTAAGAATCACATAGCTACGTCTACGTCAACGTCAACTACACCAGTCACTCTCTTGACTTGGGCCTTTTATCCCCCTCCCACTCCATTGTCCTCTTTAGTATACAATATACGTATCAAGAACACAAAGAAACACGAAATTGTGCAAGGTATACCTCATCAAAATAAGGATGAGATCCTTACGCCATGAGAATGCATTTCGAAAATTATCGCAAAGAGAGAAACAATAGCAGTTAACTGAATTAACGTTGAACACCTACGTTAACAAAGTAACAACTACTGATTTAGCTTGATAGCTATTTTTCATCTGGGTGTCTGGGTACATATACATATATACATAAATACACAAAAACACACACAGATATATATATAGGCCCTGTATATATAAGTACTCAGGCAGACACACTAGCAATATATATGTATATATATATATATACATCAAATATTTCATGTTCATAGTATGTATAAGCATAATATATCGGAAAAATGACGAATTTCGAATATAAATCTTTTTCAGTGATTTAACAACCTCACATCATTTAATACTCTGAAATATGTGATTGATACTTAAATATATACAACCTGAGCTTTCCAGCAAGCTTTCGGAATTTTATTCCTTCGTCGGGCTTCTATATAAATCTATATATATATACAACCCTCCAAACAAATAGGTTCCTATAATATAAGTTATCAGTAAACTGCCTCTTAGACAGAAGTGATAGGTAAAATGTGTCTTACTTAAGCATCATAGGTTTATGTAAACATGTTTATATTTATGTATATATATGTGTATACATACATATATATGCATATTTAGGCCTATATATATATGTATGTATAGAAAAGACAATCGAAACAACTGATTAAAGCTTTCGAAACTATCGTTTCTTAATGAGGGCAGAAACCTGATGAAGGAATGATAGTTTCCAAAGCTTGTCATTGCTTTATAGTTGTTTTACTTTTGCCTTTTTTAAAGGTTTTAATATGTATATATACATATATTTATTTATTTTTATGTCTATATTTGTAGAATACCGCTCTTACATTATTATCAATTTACGTACTGCACTTGAGATTGATGGGTTTTTTTACATGAGCTCGGCGCTTTAAGTGAAGGGCTAACAACGAAAGATCTGATCTTAGTAACATCAGTGAGTGCCAAAGAAACACTGGTGCAACAATGGTAAACAAAGACCACGATGTTGAGAAAATAAATGCCATCACAGAGAATTCATGGTTTTCCACTAACAATGTAAAGCCTCGCCCCCGAGAGGCAGAAAGTGTTACATCGCATGATCAGTAGATAGAGGCACCCTGAGTAAAAATCGCCTTGTCACTTTCTACAACGATGTATGTTTTACTGTCTTCGGTGGCTGTATTTGTAGGCAACCATCGTTCAAAATGAGGTAACGACACCAGCTTTATCCATTTTTGTAATCATTTGGCGTACAATAACGTATTTTCTTTCAAACAGAAAAATATAATAGGATAATCGACATGTATCTTCGAGCAAACATTGGTTTTAATGCGATTCTTGCAAAGCGATGATGATATTCCTACAGTTAGGTCATTTTCGCTATTTTCTAGGCGTATCATGCTTGTCTCACTTACGGCAGGATTAGACCCTTTGCCTTTTCTTCGCTTCCTTTGTTGTATTACTACGTGACGAGTCCTTAACGACCTGACAATGGCCGGCTGCTTATAGCTCAAGCTGTGCATTTTGTCATACAGAAGATGACGTCATAAAATCTTCAGATCGTCTCTTTTGATGTAGCTGCCCACAGAGATCTTTTGTGACTGCGTATTCCGGTACAAACCCTGACACGACACTTCAGTCATGAGCACATACACTTGCCTTGTCGCCTCCTAGCTCTTACAAGGTCATCAGAAAGCAGTCAGTGTCTTTCGTATTTATATGTGATAAGATCTGTTTTTCAATTGTACTAAGGACAGGTAAATGTATAACCTTGAACTGCAGTACAATAGGTCTGCTGGAAAGGGTTGTATACATTTTCCTTGCAGTTGCTTGTAGTTCCCCACGTGCTTCCAATTATATTGACAATCAGTGATAATGACGAGGTTCTCAGTGTACTATAAAAAATGACGTGTTGTAACTAGTAACGTAAGAAGGATTAATATTTTGAAAATAATGTTGTAACTAGATCCTATTGCAATACAAAGGACAGCAAGTTTCAGTGTTGAGTAATAGCTTAAATTGAGTTGAATAGCATATCCCTGTAGTATGCTCTGTCAATGTCAATAATCATAATAAATATAGGTAATGACGTCATTTTGAGCTCTTCAAATCCGTTGGAAGTACGGTCAGGGCAATCGCAACATGCAATAGTTCCAATTCAACGAGGATGGCCAGGTATAAAACTGCATGAAACAGCGAAAAGCTTTTGATTGCTAAAATGACAAAAAGCAGACTGCATCGAGCTTCCCATCGTTTCCAACAGCGAAAATGTGTAGTCACGAGTAGGCCTACTGTCCCCCATTAGTTAAAATTGCGCTAAAAGGTCCGCCTTGTTACATAAAATTGTTTATAAGCTTCGTTTCATGTGGACTGAAATGGCATCCTGCGACTGACCACAATTTGAATCGGAAGATGCTCGATCCAGTCTTTTTAAGTGATCGATGGTGCTAATGTAATGTAATCGTTTCCCATACTCCTTTAAAATAAAAGGCTACACATTTTGCCCAGGTATTACCAGATAAATTGTCACTAGAAGTATAATGTGCTAATGCCTAGAGTTAAAGACATAAATCGGAAACGATTTCATAACTTTTCTGGTATCGTTTTTTCCTTGTGTTAAATACTGTTTCAAGCAACGTGGCGAAGAAGCACGAGGTAAAGCATATTTCATACAAAAGATCTTGATCAAAAAGTGCAACTGTCGCATCTCACAATCCAGAGAAATCAGATTTCAGCAAGAAGAGGGGTCCATTTTTTTAGACCTGAATTAAGCTTTGGTTCCTAAGCAGGACGTAGCTAACCGTGTTGGAGAGTTAGGGGATAACTCTGCTTATGATGAGGTAATTTTCAACTAGGGATTTTAAAAAGGGAGCCTTAAGTCGTGAGACATTAGTTACTAACATGTTAACTGTCAGTCGATCCATGATAATTCTCTATCTACTTTGATTGTGACTCGTGATAGGTTTTATTCATAAACGAGATTATGTTTCTATTAGTCTACACTAGCCTTGTATCCCCCCTTTCC
>JAAAKL020005529.1:0-19175 GCA_010016065.2 Carybdea cf. marsupialis auct. non (Linnaeus, 1758)
GTACATTGCCTCTAAAACTTTCAGATGATAATCTGAACGTGCTTGTTCGAGTATCGAAAAGCAATCCATGGAAAAGTTTTCACAGCAATCGCGATTTGATAATAGGTGTTGAGCGATTGCTGAATCACAACTCTCCAGTTTAGTGGTAGCTTTGCATTTTCTTGTCGGTCTTGACTGACCCTGTTGGAAGAGAATTGCTGATACATAGAAAGCTCTCGTCATGATACAAGTTCAAAAGAAGAGCCTGGTTCCTACGTACATCTCAATTGAGCGCCTTACAGAGTTACAAAACGCGCCCAGAATTGCAACAACGAGTCCACTGTATTTTAACGTCTTCTCTATTACTGGAAAGGTTAGACTAGCTTTTGGGCAGAAATCTCATTCACAGCAAATCCGTAACCAGGGCATGTAATATTTTTAACAGCTTTAACCATATAGCATTTCTGAAATATTTTCTCTGTTTCTTTGATGTTTGACACCGAATTTAAATGGGCATTACAGGAGAGCTGTAATACTCCCTAATGAGAACAGAATATTGTGAAAAGACTTACGCGGAGCCAACATGCGGAACAAGGTCGATCCAAACGTCAATAAAACACTTTCGGTCCATTTATACAAAACTTCCCCCTAGACGAATCCTAAGTGTAATAAAGGGAATGACAAATACTCACTAGCTACCACTCTTTCCTTTTCCTCTGTTTCATTATGTAGTATAGTATTTTCTTCAAATTTCAGGGTCAATTGCAAAATAGTTTAGATAGAACTAAATTGCTACTCTTCATAAACAGGTTTACAATATATAAAATGGTTGAAACATTCCATGCAGTTTCAAAGGTAAATTTTGAGGATGTTTCCTTGTAGAACTCCGGAAATACGGGCGTCATCATCCTTAAAGTGTATTATTAAGGGAGATGCTTATCACATGTCATCATGACTTCATGGTTTAAGGACGAAAATTATTAAAATTGTAGAATCTAGGATTAAAGAAAGATGGCACTTGCATTAGAAGACTGGTCACCCAACTCCAACCCCGATTGCTAGAGCACAAACAATACAATACAATACAATACAAAAGACAATGCCGCACGCCAAAGTTAGTATTCTCTTGTTTGGAGGGGTTTTGACTCTTTATTCGCGCAATAGAATCCAGTTTTTGGAGTTCTTTCGAGTTGCAATACGTAAAGTTGTACCATTCTTGTCATTTTTGGAACGTCATAGATTGTTTCGTTTCTCTTACACCTACAATCTTGAACTAAAACCTTGAGAGAACCTTACTGAAATTTGGCCAAAGCGGAAAAATTGTTGCAAGACAGTAGCCACATAACAGACTCTTTCATTGACGCTGTTACTTAGTATCTGCCCCTTTCCCCGTGGTATTAGGTGGCTCTGGTATGTTGCTCTCCGAAATCGATGTTGTCAAAATTATGAGAGGGGCACTGCTGGAGACATGGTTTCTTGCAAGGAATTTCGTCCTCGTTGTAGATGAGTAAATGTTTGATAGTTTCCTGTGTGTGAGAACTATGTTATATACGTTGTAGAAATGAGTGTTATTCTGTACCAGGAATAATCGTAAGACAAGATGGACTCATCATATCCCAAGCATCTAATGACAATTCAAGTACCGTCATATTACGATTTGATTCAATACATGCCAGAAAGAGAAATTGGGCATGGCATAGCATAAAATGATTGTAGTAGTTAGGCGGTATCCAACTGCCTTTCATGGTGCATCTAGACTTCTTTGATGTCCCAATCCCAAATCTGTCTAAGGGATCCTACAAGATGCACAACCCGTAAACAACAAACAAGACCAAAGATAAGGACTCCTTCTCCCTTCATTTTTCTGATAGCTCCGCAACTGAAATTGATAAATATCGCAAATTGTTACACATAGCTGCTAACGTCAGTTTTGCCTGCATTCTCCGTATCTTTGTATTTTGACACCTTTATAAAACTAAATCAGGCTTTGCACGTGAAAAACAAATATACAACATTAAAGCTAGGCTTTTCTCAGGGTGAGCCAGTGGCGGTTTTAGGAGGAGGCCAACAGGGCCATGGCCCGAGGCCCCGTATCTTCATGGGCCCCGCGTTTCAATACTAAGAAAATAGTACGTGTCTTACTGTCCATATTTGTCTCGTAGAAGTAAATTAAAACTTGAAACTATACCCACTGGAGGGAATGCAGTGTCTCCAGGACATCGCAGTACGATCATGTCTGAACTGCTTCGTCATGCATGACGTCATAGGGGCCCGCAAATTTTTTCGACCCAGGGCCCCGAATCCTTTAAAACCACCACTAGGGGGAGCTTTCGGTGTTCCATTCCTTTTTCTAGTCTACCAATGTATAAGTATACAGAAAGAACAAGCGACCTTCTGTGCGTATATGATATTTTAAAAGATGCATACATTTGTTGATGTTGCGGTGTTTTGAAAAAGACAAGATTGAAATATTAAAAGTCCATGAATTCAAAGGGCAATTGCATCCCTCAATATTTTAACTTTAACCATGAAGGCCTCGAGTGGTGCACTTTATTTTAACAGTTAGTTTACTTTACCATCATCTTTTCTACAAGTACGAACAGGACCATAGCCACACAGGTAGTGCATCCTGTCACAGTTTCAGTTACTGGCTAGTGGTTGTGAAACATGCATTTGATATTTTTGTACATACTTTCCAGAATGGTTGCAAGCATTATAATAATAACTTGTAACAAGATATTATAAAAACAATTTGTCCGTGGAAAGATTTTTGACGAAAAAATGAATACGCATAGCTGAATGACCGAGTTCTGAATTAATTAGTCTATCGTTTCTATAAGCTCAAACATAAAATGGCTAGCCCTCCCAGGGCTATCGAGCTGGAGGCGGCTCAGACTTACGCCAAACTTACTGTGCACTTGCAGCTAACTGACCAAGTTTGCCTCTTTTTCCAGTAATTTTGTCTAAAAATAGATTTCTATGTGAAAGAGACAACATTTTAATTTTGTATTTTGTGCTTCTTTGAAACGTGACCGTGCGACCTCTACATACTATAAGACCCGTTCATTCACATTCAAAATCGTATTTACTCTCCTGTTGCTAAATTTGTACAGATTAATATATGACGTATGATTGTTTTATATCGTCTTCCTATAACTTGCAGACACAATACTTTCGTCTACTGATTCCAAAACACTGATTAAAAATAAGCCAGAAGGCAAGAACTCACCTGCCACACCATGACGAAACTAGTATTGAAACTTAAAGTAGATACTTTATGAAAGAGAATCTGATTTAGATGATTTATTGAAATATTTGCTCTAATAAAAGAAATCGATAAGAAGGATCATCAAGCATTCTGGAGGATCCTATTCTTGCATGTACCCAGCATGATTTCAGGACAAATAAGATGGAATGTCATCTTTTCCATTTTGAAAGGTAAAAAAATCGCATTTGTATGGAGTACGATTGTCAAGCTGCTCCAACCAAAATCAGTTATGGCTGTGGCGGATGAGGTCTATGGGCGAAGCGTAGAGTCGTCGGGGGGTTACCAAGCCTGAGAGGCGTATTTTAAGCTTGTCAGAGATGAGTCAGCTTTGTCTAGGGAAAGTTGGCCTTCATTTCAAACCGCGTTAGCGGCAGTGTGCATCGGATTGTTTTGATTTATCTCAATATAATGGGCTAGCTTATACCTTGAGAAGTTTGAAGATTGATAGGTGCCTCAACGGGAGTTATGTCTTTGCTTAGAAAAAGAGACCGCGACCATGAAAAAGTTTCCGCCGTCTCTCATTACCAACAGGGGAGATACCCCAGCACTCCCAAAATCCGTCACTATTCCACCATTTTGAATACGAACAAATGTTACGTGGACCAATCATTCAAGTACACCAAGCGAATAACTAGGATTCCTTCTCTGTTTTGTTTAATACAATCAGATTCTTTCGTAACACAAGTCGTTCACCGCTATCGATATCGCGAATCTGAATGAAGATTTATGAAAATGTTCAACTGGTTGTGGCAACATCAAGCAGCAAACCACATAAAATACCTTTCACACATTAGTTTGAAACTATATTGAGTTGAGTCAACGCGAGGGTCCTCCCATTCTTCAAAATTTCTGCTTCAGCCTTGACCTCTGAAGTATTGTTTTGCCGCTTTGTTGATTTCTAATCGATAATCTTTAATTCGGAGCACAGGACAAATCTGCAGACTGCCGTTCATGAATAGGAGGCGATGGCTGAGCCTAGGAATAATTGTGCAAGTTCTATTCTTTCTAAACCACTCATGACATGCGCATAAGCGTTTGATGTGAGCATGTATCAAAAGTTCAGCATTGAGTGAATTGCTGTGGCTGTTTGGTTTCTCAGGATCCGTTTAGTAAAAGTGTTACTTTGAATTTGGACTGACTGGACTCCTTTGGCGTCATTTGGACATAGTTACTGTAAGTTTAGTGCCTTTAAGTGGTAATGAAGCTCTTGTTATTCATGTAGATTGTAATAAGTGCTCATAGATTTAAATTTTATGGGCACACCTAACATAACGATTTTCATTTGCTGTTTGTAACTCCATCGTCTGCCATGCATATCATGGTCAAGTGGAGCAACTATGCTGTGAAAATTGCCTTGGACTGTTTAACTTCATTATGCACTGATTTACAATTGACGAGAATAACGTTTCCTTTGCGTTGAGCACGAGTAGTCTGATGTGAAGTATGAGAAACTGTTGTAAGCAGTTGTCTGTTTTGAGTGTAGCTCCTGACAGTCTGATCTGTGGTCCAACCATGCGAGGTGTTAGTAAAGCATGGCCCCATGAAGATGGATTTTCGTGGTAGTGATTTTTTCTAGCAACTAGTGTCGTCTTAGACAAGGGAAGGTGTTGTTTGTGTTCTCTTAACCATAACGGAATTTCGCGCCGCCACGTAGCAGGCCTACAACAAGCTCAATGGCCTTATCATGCCGAGCAAAATTTATTTCAGCCAGTTTCATTGCCTTTTTTCTTCTTTTCAAAGTTGATGATGCCATTAGGCTACCTTTAATCTTGGTATATTACGGCAAACTATTTAATTTATGGTAGTAAAAGCTTTCAGGTTAGATGTTTTTGGGCGCTGTGCTACTCCACGTCTGGCACTACCCTTACTATCTGTAGGTTTCAGCAAAAAAGCTGACCAGATACTTGTCCATTGCTGTTGAGGAACGTAGAAGGTGCTATAGGCATCATAGAACATCAAATTAAGCTAGGATTATGGCCTGTTCCGATCTGTGCCAGTTTTCCTATAACATTTCGTGCATGCTTGCAAGGTTGCTATGTTCTCAAGGAACCTGTGGCCGGAGAAAGGTTGCCCCTCGGGTTTCCTGCTCACCCCCCGAAAAGACACCCGCTCGTTAAGACCCAACTTGGTAGTTCACTTGATTATTTAGATATATTGATATAATTTGCATGCCATTAAGTTATCATGAATAGGCGTGACGTCAGTGGGCCGACGAACAGAAATAGGACTATAAAATGACGGTTTTTATTTGAGTATTCACACATTTAAATTGTTTAGGCCTATATAGGTACTTAAGTAAAATTTTCTTTGTTCCCTCTAAGTTTGTTGACCCATGTTGAATGTTCTTTATATACGCTTCAATTTCATTTCATCTTTACAAGCAACTGCGACAATTTTTCGGGTTTACTCCCTGCGACATATGTTTTCAACGAATGCGATTTTGTGGCCCACGACAAAATTGCTGTGCTTTTAATCGAATAACGACCCCTTTCACAGTTTAAGAATCCAAGAATAGCAACCGTGTCCGATTTATCGAGGTTATAAATGATAACGAAGCTCGAGTTCGATCGTTAGTCATTGGAGCGATATACGATAGTTAGCTTCCGATTTACCAAAGCAGGTTTCCCTGTCTAATCTGGCCTTGCTTTACTAGATCAATAAGCTGAGAAGTAAAAAATAGAGGTCTCTTGGAGATGTCAAATATCGTTTTAAAGGCTAGCCATTGTTTTTCAGTTCAATGTGAAATATTCGGGGGTAAATAACAGGCGTAGTGTGGTTTGCTTCGACTTTACTGCAAACAAAACCCAAATTATAAGGGATTTTCTTTTGAAGTAGACAGCTCTTAAGAAATCACTTAAGGACTTCAATAGGATAGGCTTGTAACTATACGTCAACGTCTAGTGAATTACACAAAAGATTAATTTATCTTATTTTTAGTTAGACTAGTGTCTGTTGATGGACTTAATGTGTGGAGATCCGATACAATCTGAAGGTTGCAAGACGCATCACATCATGCCACTGACAACAGGTAGATCTATTCTTAAGACTTGTATTTATCATCTGTAAGAACGGATGTTAAAGCAGCTATTGACCGATAGGTCTACTCTATTTGTGTAACCAGAGAAGGAAATATTTTTTGCGGGTCAGAAAGATTGCGTGGGTGCTTGAAACTCTTTTGACAAATTTTACCAAATATCTTCAGGGCCTCTCGTTAGGTATAAAAGAAGAGAGTGTTTTTATCATACCTACCCCTAAGATGTTCTAGCTTCATGAATTCGCGTTCAGACAATTTCGGCAAGTGATGTAGGAAATGTAGATGGGGCAAAGGAAGTCTCAGTGAATTAGTACGTATGCACTGACTCATTTTAATGCAGGGAAAACTATCTACAAAATTGAATGTTGCTAAATGGATTACACATCAAACGGTTTTAAAATTGCACAGCTTGAACTTTTGTGCATATCTAAGCATTTTCAGCAGACAATCCTCCTCAAGTTATTTTGGTCAACAAACTGTGTTTCTGGTATGAAAATCTGATTCTGTTTATTTTAGAATCAAACTGCACTTTGTTTCTGTTCTTTAAACTTAAGAAATAACATTCCATTGAAGGAATATCTCCTGGGAGGATCCAAGGGATAAACAGTGGACACCTTATCTTATCCAGCCCATTCTTGTATATACCTCAAATGATATGAAGTTTCTGCAGAACCTGAGCTCATTCTTGTGATTTGTTTATATTTTCTAAAAATACAATGTTGACATAGGTGATAGCATCCTAGTGTATACCTTGGCTTATTTAATAATAAAAGTTCAGAGTCAGATAGCCTGTGTTCTCACTGTTGATGCACGTGGGTTTCTGTTATTAAAATGTTGAGTTTGTACACGTGTACATACTTGTGAGCGGGGTTACTATTTCTTATATACATCATGTCTCTTTTGTATATTTGTGTAAAGTATAAAGGGACAGGTGAGGGGACGTGTTCAGCTGTGTTAGTTTATTGGTTTCAACATCACTTCTTAGGAGAGGTGATTCATAAGAGAGGTTCCTAGAGAACTAGGAAGTATATATTTGCTTTCACATTTTATATGGAACAGGTTTTTCCACAGGGAGAACAAAGAATTCAGTTGGCCAGATATATTTGGTTAGAACTGCACTTAAATGTCAGCAGTTCTTCCCAATCTTACTTGATTTTGAAATCATTGTGGGCATCCTTGTTGCAGTGTAAGCATAGTATTTCAATAACTATTGATGTATTAAGATTTCAGGCAATTCCTATCTGGGAACTATTTCTATGTGTATTGTTACTGGAAATTTTTAGATATTGTATACCAGTAGAAAACCTTTTTCTTCCCAATCTGCCTTTAAATAACATTTCTATGACTGCACATTTTTAAATTTCTCAAAGTATTTAAAATGCATTTATTATCACACCAAAATTGCCAAAATAAATAGCTTTGCTATAGAACTCAACAAGAAATAGGGGTCAAAGAACCTAAGAAATATTCATACATAACCCAAATTTGTTACATCAGATTTTTATAATTTAAATTTGATTTTTGCAGTTATGGGTCCATATTCTATAGATTGATCAGTTTTCACCACTATCAGGCATATTTATATCCATGTATGTGATGAACAAAAGACTTCACAAACAAGGTACTCTCTGATATGTGATACAAGAAATAATGACGAATTGACTCATAACCTGGTGTACTTTATGGTCTCATTCAATGTTGAGGCTTATTCTTTTCTGTTGTAATAAGATTTAGATTTCAAGCTAGACTCTACCAGGCATGCATACTAAGTGTATTGTTTTATGCAAGTGAGACTCCAACCCATAGCTTTCATAGCTTTTTGTTGCTTGCAATGGTGTCTTCTGCTAAAGCCTCATAGACACCTTTAGAATCAGCAGTTTCTATTGTTATGGCTTTTCGAGAGCAATTGTACATCCTCTTTAGTAAAGAACTGTTATGTATCTCTCATGGTATTAATGAATGATCTACTAGGCAGTAACAGCGAAATCTTTTGATGATGGTGTTCATCACTATGTTGATCATCCAAGCTTGTTTTCCATGAATTCTGATTGACTAGTGCTGATAATGTCAGGCAGTTTGCAAAGAATGAAGCAGGCAGAATGCAAGCCTACTTTTTTGCCATTGCATACTCTCAGATTGCAACCAAGACCATGTTAATGCACATGGCTGGCACAAAGTAAAACACAACAAATGATGTGCATGACAAAAATCTCTGAATTGAAGTTGGGCTTTAGGTTATATGATCAGACTAGAAAATAGCACAATACAAGAATGATTAGACAAGGGAGTAATGCAAGTATAAGCTCCAAGCATTTGGATGGTGAGGAATAAAAATGTAAGCATTTTCTAGGTATATCTTACATATTGTATATCAAACAGACTTGTCTTTTGCTATACATCTAAGAAAAATAGCCATGCATGTGTTTCAAAGTTGAATGAAGGATCCTCATAAAGCATTTTAATACTTTGCATTTAGGGTCTTGTGGATCAGCTTTTGCCACAAAAATATCTCTTACGCACGTCTTCCAGACCCCAATATCCCACCAAAAAGAAATCTGTATTTAAGACCCACTGAAAACACATTGAGATTCTTGTTGCCTTCCACTCTCAGGTGTACATATGATTATAGACCATTACATTGTGTAAGATAAATATTCCCGCAAGGATTCCAGTCCAGTTTATTATTAATATCAAATTTCAAGGGAGCAGTTTCAATAAAATTGATACAAGCCATACATTTCCTGCTTCTGCATTTGTAACACCCCTTCATCTGTGTTTATTGGGGAAGTAGTGTAGCTCTCACAAGATGCATTTTGAGTTTTTTTAGGAGTCCAGTAAACTATCTGAGTTTGCATCCTAAAGTTGTGCGGATCGGATGTTAACAAATTAAACATGTTTATGGATTGGTGTCCTGACTTGAGTGAGTTTGGGATGTTATATTATTGAGTTGTGTTTACCTCTTCCTTTTAGTTTGCTTTCTCAATATGCTTTACTATGATCCTAGTTTTATGGTATCTGCCAAAGAACCATTTTTTAAGATGGTGTAAGTGATGATGTTATAATTATAATGATAATTGCTATAATGTAATAATGTGATAAAGACCCTATCTCCTGAGGAGTATATATATTCAGATCCAGGACCAACACAATTGCAGCATTGCTGCTGTAACAACTGAGCTATGATGACTAGTGATAACACATTTTCTCTAGTTGCCACATTAACTGCCAAATCATCTTCTGGTGGACATTGACATCTATGCATTTTGATCATTTTTATTTTTATCAAGTACCTTTTTAAGCTCTATACTTTCAACTCCTTTCTTCTGGGTGACAATACAGATGTAAATATGAATAGATGTAACTTGACTGATGACTTTTGAGTATATACACATTTAGGTGCTTTATTTACAGCAACTAAAGATTAAGCCTTTCTAGAATCATTGTAATTTACGATTCATAGTCTTGTCTGCATGTATTCAAAAAATGTATTTTAGTGAGTTCATGTTGTAAGCAGTATACAGTACATTAGCAAAGGAGTAGCTATGAGACATTGTAAGGCTTACTGTGGTGCTTCTGGTTTTGTATGAGAAATGGAAGGGTTTAGAAGAAGGAAGGAAAGTGTCTCTTTTCTGATTTAAAGGTGATGCCATCTGACTGCCCATAGAAAAAGAAACCTAAAGCAATTGCCTGAGTTCTTCTTCACTGGCCTGGAGGTCTTGAGGATAAGGGTTCAAGTCTTTTACTGAATGTGTTATTTTACATTTCTTAAATAGTGAACCATCGATTATTTCATGGATATCAAAATATAGCTAACATGCATAAAATGTGTAACATGTTTTCAGACTAAGGTGTGAAACTTGATTGAACAAGTAATGAAGACAATAATTTGCTGCCTATTTACCCCTTGTATTAAAATTTTTATCATTGTATTTTTGCATTGCTGATAGTAAAACAGAGTAAGAAAATTGATAGCAAATAGTGTGACAATTTAAGAATAAATTAAATAAGATATTTGTTTTGTTATATTTGGTCTTACCCAGTGCTCAGTGGTATGCATTTAACACTTTGGTGTAGGTGCCTATAACTTAATACTATTTTCAATGTAAGTGCTTTGGTAGTTTAGTCAGATAGTTTCTGTCTTATAACCATGCGAAACCAATTTATCCTGGCAGCTGCATTCTTTTACTTTGAAAGAACATTGAATATTTTTTTAGCATCAATACATGATGTTAAGCTCCTGCAGCATCAATGTTCATGGATTAGCTTGTGATTGATAGCTGATGGAGTGACACACCTGTACCAAAAATTGATGTTATTGGTCAGATATGGAGCAGATTTGTCTTTAGTTTTTGTCATTAACCCTTTCATAACATTGACCTTTAATTTAGCTACTGTATAGTCATAGTGTTAAATAGTTAGATGGATTAGGTAATTAGAATGAAATATGTCTTTACATCACCAATTCATTTCACATGAAGATCTTAAAGTTTAAAAATTAATCATTTCTGTAAAACATATTTCCTAGCATTCATTTAGACAGCATTTAAACAAGTGACAAGTGATTTTTTGACAGGTTTCAAAACTTGATGATTAAGGAAGGAACCATGTTTGGTGATTTACAAAATCTAACGTTAATAGAGTAGTATCTCATTAATCACCAATACTTGCTTAGTTTATGCAGGAAAGGTATAGCAACATCTATGTAGTGCAAACAGTATATGTTAGGTTGGTTAGAGGAATAAGCAAGAGGAAAGCAGGTGAAGCATCTGAAAACCATTTTCTTAGCAGTGATAACATAAGTAAAGTAAACGAGCCCAGGAAGAAGATGCAGCTTGATGAAGAAATACACAATTAGGCCAGATCAGTGTTCAAACAATGCCACAGACAGTAATTCATTTTCAATCCTATATTATCAAACATCAATCAGTGTACCAGAGTGCCCACTCTCTGGATGCACGTTAAGTGCCTTCTCAAGGCACAGCTTCTTTTACTTATCCCTGTTCTCCTCCTGCATCTGTCTGATTATGTACATAGCATCAGTTGTTGGCCTTTCATTCATAAAACCACACTGTTTACTATCAATCTGTACTACATCATGTAATCTGCCCACCAGATCTTCATTGCATGCTTCAGCAGTCTAATTCCCCTATGCTTGCCACACTGGAGAGTGTCTCCTTTGGCTTTCTCTCTTCCTCATCTTCTCCTTTAATATACGTAGCTCCAATGACATCTTTCTTCTGTTTCTTCATTTGTCTGGTCATGTTTAACATCTTTAATCTTCATGCCCAATACCACATTCTTTGCTGCCAGAGTAATCTTCGTCTCTCTTCCTCTCTGTCCTAGATTATTTTGTTATCTTCTCTGTGATCCCTTTGTCATCTCATGAAAGCTATCCTCTTCTCCTTTATAGCATTCTGTACTTCAGAATTCCACCACCAGGTTTCTCTGCCCCTGACATCTGCTATCTCTAATCTCTCCACTGCCTATTTTGCTTCAGGATCCAATTCTTAAACTTTGCCCAGTCTGCTTCACATGACCCCAATGACTCAATCTTCCACTGGTACCCTCCTCTTGTCTCAATGTTTCTCAATTTCCCTGCCTTGATCTGCCCCTCTCTCCTTTTACATCTCTTTATTTTTCTCGATGACTATATCAGCAATAACCAGTCTGTTAATGGATTAGACAGTCCTCTCTCGGGTTCACCATGTGGTCTCTTACCATTTTGCTGTCTGTCACTTGTACCAGCATGAAATCCATCTGGGTTTCATTTCCTTCTCTCGTTAAAGTTATCTGTCTTTCCCTTAGCTTCTTAAACATTGTATTCATTATTCACAGTCCATTGGCTAGACAGAAGTTCAGGGCAGTTTCATCCAGATTGTTTCGATGTGCAAAGCTGTACACTCCTAGCCTTGTCCTATGAGGCATACCCTACATGGCAGGAGAGGAGGATTTGAATTTGGAGTTACAGCTCCTAGCCTCCTAACCTGAAGAGGCTCCCTGCAAGATAGCAGGTTGAGTCTGCTCCTTAGTTCCTCCTTAACCTAGCTCCCCAAAGGTTACAAATGGCCCGGTACACCATCAGAGCAATGGGTTATGTAGAATTAAGCTCTCTCTCCTTGATCAAGGTTTTGTGCCAGTCCAGGACATGGAGAGAGAAAACTCGAATTTAAAATTGCTAACTCTAGTAACAGAGAAATTTCATAGCAAATCGGGCTCTGTCTTCTGACAAGTTTTAACTACCTAAACTTCTTGTTTTAAGACCTTATAAAAATATTCACATATTCAATTTGCAACAGTGTAATGTATCCACTTTACATGTGTACTGTCTTGATTTTGTGTACTCATTATGTGATGTTCTTAAGTTATCATGTCTTATGTTATCATTCACCTTTTTCTTTAATGAAGAGACTTTTCTTTTTAAACTGTTGCAAAACTAATTTTTCATTACTATGTTACAGTAGGAAACATGAGATAATTGACCATAGGGGCTGCCATGTGAGATGTATAACTTCTTATAAATTTTATGTTTTGGACACATGTTTCATATAGTCAAACTGTTAGTTGATTCCCAAGCAAAATATATTTTTTGTTTCAGATTTCATCAATGAACGTTTTCTGTAGAACCTACTTATACAGGTGAATAGAATCATTTATATGATGCAAAGTTACAGGCTATCTTACTTGAAAGGAAAATGGTTTCTAACAAACCATTTAAAGTCAGCCAGTTAGTAATTTGAAAAGATGTTCCTGCGAAGAATGAATCTGAGGAAGACTGATATCATGTTGTGCGTAGTTGGTGTGAAGTATATTTTGTTTTAGAAATGTTAAACATCACTTAATAAATTTTGGGGGAGAAAGGAATTCTTGTATTAAGAATTAAAATGGGAAAGAATGATTTTAGTACAATAAACCTGTTCAATAAAGATGGAGGAACTTAAAATCTGAATTAAAATCTTGATTAGATATCTAATGTCTAAAATTTTAAGGAAATACAAAATAATGACATTTGATAACTGGCAGTTTTAACAAGGCCTGATCCATTTGAATGTCTACTCACAAACAGCCACTAAGTCTGTGGAATAAGCATCAAAAGCCCTCATTTACCCACAGATTACATGCCAATTAGGAACCATTTTCCCCAACTGCTATTTTTATATATTGTTTTATTCAAAGAATTGTCTCAAAAGAGACAACTAAGGAGTTTAACAGCACATCACTAAAACAGGATAATGATTGGTGCAAGCATAGATAGGGATAGTGACAAATGTAAAGTTAGTGAGAAGATGTTGTTTACAAGAAGCATCACCAAGCATATGAGTTGCAACAAAGTAAACAGGAGCTGCAAATGAGAGCTTAAAATTTTACAAACAACAAACGTGTTGACCCTTAGGGTTTCGTCATTTAGATTACAGACTAACATTAAGAAATCCTTCAGCTCAATTTATTAAAATATAGCATTAGTGTTTTAGTGTTTGTTCTGCTACACAGTTGCACCTTTTTATTTTGAACCCATTTCAATGTTAAGAACGAAGCTTCCTTTTGAATTGAGAATATGTAAACTAGGATTAGGGTTAAGCCAAACTCTAGTGAATAAGCTTGTAAATTAGACGAAGTAGAGAGGGTTATAGCATGTTAGTTGGAAATTTTAGCATTGCAGATAGTAGCAGCCTTCATGTCTCTGTTATAACGTAGCATAGTGGAAGTCACAGTAAATAAACTCCTGTAACGTAACCCTTGGCTTCAAAGCTGCCTTGAAAATAGGTTATGTACTATTGCAAACTTCAAATCGTTGTAGATCTTTATCACCACTGAAAGGATGGATCTCTGCCCCAAGTCTACATGTTGATATGCACTGGGTGTAACAATAGAGGGTCTAAACATTGGATAGACTGTAGATAGACTGTCAGATAGACCTTGAATTTATCAGAAAATAGATAAACATGATTGTCACCATTGACACCAATGTTTGCGTGTACAAGATGCGTAAGAGTTTGTAAACCTATTTATGTGTGAATGCTTATGTTATGCTTAGTGTATTTAGTAACCAGTCATGGGATATTGTAAGGTAAAACTCTTAACCTGCTGACAAAATGGCTATTTCAGTCTTTCTTGGACAAAATTGTTTTTGTGCCACAGCTATTTTATTCTTGTTATTTGTGGAAATTGGTCATGATAGCTTGATTTCATCATTCTGGTACATGCAGATTTTATGCTTTTTCCTGTGCTGGTAGCCATATATCTGGACGTGTATAAGTGTGGTTGCTGTTTTGTAGGGAGTTTGTTTTATCCTTTTTCCCCCAGATGAAGTGGTAACCCTTTGACCATCAATGGTCTGTGACCACGTGTTCTTCAGGTGAGATAGTGTTTTGCAGAGATCGAAAGTTGTAGAAAAGAAACAGTGTATCTTGTGTTTTTGTAAAATTCTTTCCCTGGCTTATGTTGCATTTTTGGTATAGGGAACACAAATGTGTTGGATATGCTCCTGGTCTTCTAAGCTCATTGATGAAGTTCTTAGATACTAGAGAAATAGAAAATTATCTCACCAATAGGATTCAAACCTGTGACATACACATTTGTGGTGTGCTCTCCACCAATACAGTTAGGCAGACCCTGCTGATAACACACTTTTCTATGGATGGTAGATGTTTACCATGTTGTGAGTTGTAATCTTTTTCTGCTAAGATTAGCCGATGGCATCAACTGAGTCAACAAATTTTAGCATTTTTAAATTTATATTTCTCTACTTTTACACATTAGCTTCCAATACTCCATTGCTGAACACAAATTGCTCAGTACAAATTTTGGTGATCAACCTCTCTGTACCAGGTGACATGGCCATGGAAACCCATTGAAAGATACCAAATATAGAAGAATATGTTTGAAATGATAAGTGCAAAGAGATGCTAGACAAATAGGATCACAAAGGGGATTCAAACCCAAACCTGATTCGTTTGGTGAATGTACTCAACCAAGTGAGCTAGGTGAACCTTACTGATAACATACTGAGCTTCTCTAGTTGCAACATTAGCTCCCAGTGCTCCCAAGGCAGACATTAATGTCCAGTTTTTCTCAGTTTTCAGTATTTCTGTGTGCAGATTTCTGCCATTTCATTAAGCTGTGTTTCTTGATTGCCGTTAGAGATTTTAAGGTTTGTCATTACTTCTTAAACTTGAAAACAACAGAAGAGATATGTTGGCCTTACACAGCACTAGCATCATTTAGTCTCCTTTCAGTCTCCTATTTGGCTGTCAACAAACCATATTGTAGTTTGAATTATATTGTTGGGAATAGTTGCAGCTAAATATTTAGAAATTCAGTTTTACATTTTGTAGTTGATGACTTTTTGAAAGGTCCACTATGCCGTACGACCTGCTTCAATGTTTGACACTGGGTGCTGGGGATGGCCAAGACTGGAATCAGCAATCAATCAAAGTCAATTAAAATGTTCAACCACAGTCGAGAGTGACCCAAAGGCTCCCTTTTCATATGGCTTCTGCGTGAAGACAAGGAGGGGCGCCACACCACTTCCTTGTGTTTCCACAATTTGACCTTAGTATGAACTAGTTCACATTTGCCCAGAAGGATGACATACTGGGTTGGCGGCGAGCTTGATGCTTCGCTTTACAAATTGATGAAACAGGCAAGTCTTTAGATCTAATCAGCACAACATGACCATTTTCATTTCCAAACTAATCGGCAATCTTGATAATGGTGTATATGCTTAAGATTAATTGCAAGCAAAGCCACTTTAGTATTGCAAGTTTGACTAATTGCTGACATGCTTGTTGTGATATAGCCATGCCATGCATGTAATGTATATATGCATTAGTTATGAACACCACAAATTGTCTAACCAATAAAAATGATGCAAGGCCCTACTTAATGCAATATGTGACCAATGAGGGGTATGCTAGGGGGTTCCCAGAATCAAATTATGTCTATTCCTGGGGTTATAATCCCCCTCTTTCTCTTGTTTCCTTTGGAGTAAATCTGTGTTAATAGTGTTCCCTGTATTAACTGATCCAATACTGATCAAGATTGTTGGTAACGGTTTCAACGCATGCTTGGTGTTCGTCTTTCACTCATACAAGGTCCAGTTTGTTATGGGGGTTGTTTCTCAAGAGCAACTCAAATCACTCATTTTTCCATAAATCATCTGTGCTAGGAGATATCTATCTTTGTTTCGGTGCACATGTCTTTTCATGTTTACTTGTGGCAACTTTTGGCAAAGGAAATTTGTGGCAGACTTTTAATTTGACATGATGTGATTGATACGATACATTTGAGTCCCTAAATCAACCCACTGGTGTGATAAGATAGGTGCCAATTTCTCTTCTTTCTAGTACTTTGTAGGGTGCGTGCAGCCAGTGGTTGTATCTTGTTTCTCCTTGAACTACATAATTCCTGAGGTAAACCTCTTGTCTATCATGTAGGTTGATACCTCATAAATTCCTTCTTTTGCTTCTTTCTGGGTTCAGCTCTTCCTCTCAACGTCTTAACATCATTACTGTAAGCAGCTTGTTGTCATTCTTGATGATCACTTTTCAAATTTTCTGATCTTTAATTTTGATCAGCACCTGCTAAAAGGTGGTTGACTGGTGACTTCGGGTCCCTGCCAAACATGAGATACAAAGGTAAAAGCCCATTACTTTTATAGGGAGTTGTGCTAGAGATGCTGAGTCTCTTCTGGTCCACTGTCAAAGTCCGAAGGAGGTTGTGCATGGTCCTATTGAACCTCTCACACTAGGAGCTCCCTTGAGGATGCCATGCTGGTGACCTGGGTGTCTTTATTTCATAGAATCTGCTTAATGTCATCACCAAGTATTTTTATTAAAGACATCAGCATCACTATTACATTTTCCTGGTCACTTACTCAAGATGGGAGAATCCATTTCCAGTTCTTCCACAGGTTTAATTGCTATCAGACTACTCATTGCTGCTCTTACTGGAAGGTATGACTCCTTGCAGTCTTGTATTTGTGATACAGTTGGACCCATTTTTTAATGTCCTAAATTCCTGGCCACCTACATCTCTGTAGCACCAACTGTTGTGTATGCCCCACCCCTTCGTGACCAGATCTATCATGTGCAGGCATTAACAATTCATCTTGCATATTCCTGGTAAACCAGCATAAGTTATACAGGTCCTTGTACTTCCTGTACAGGATGCCAGTTTGGTTTGACAATCTGTTCCATTGCCTCCAAGCTTTTGTTACCTTTCAGTTCTCACAATACCTTTCCATGTTGGTGGTATAGTGCTTCACTTTTTTGATAACTGAATCTTTCTATTGTAACTCACCAATGTGTATATGATGCCATGAAGGAAAAGATGTGGTAGTCGATTCTATCGCTAAGTCACTTTGTAGGAGGATTCCTTCGACAGGTCTGCATTGCATCAGCCACAATATCTTCAAGGTCTTTGTTTGAATAATTTCTTCCTTGTGCTGTTTCTACTGGGTGTATCCACATTTGCATTCAGCTTTCCAGGGTGATATCTAGTCTCAAAATCAAAGGCAGCTGGTGCTGGATGAGGTAGCTTCTCCAGCAGAGCTCTTTGTGCACAAATTGGTCCACAGGCAATGAACAATGCTAGTGAGTAGGCAGGTATCCTCACATCAGTTTTCCTTGAGATGCATGTATAACCGGACGTTTACTCCTCTTCCTGAAAACCCCTCTGCTTCTGGGTTTCCTAGAATTCCCTAGTATTTAGGTATTATAGACAGAACATTGGTTCCTGTGCTTCATGCCTTATCGTGGGTCCCTGAGGACAAATATACCACAGTTTGATATTTTGAGACCTCCAGTTCAATGTCCATGATGATGTAGCCAATATAAGGAACTACCAGGCTACTTGCTTATCCAGTTTTCTGCATTTAGTTGTACAGTTGGATGACAGTTTCTCACAAAGAGATTTTCTCTGTCACAGTTGTCACCATGGGTAATATACAGTAAGTGTCCACATCTCCAATATTTACTTTTACCAGTGGTGCTTTTCCAGTCAACCTTAACTCTTGTATGTCGGTTTCCATGAGCTTTGAGTAAACACAATGATGCTCAACAGCACTGCTCACTGGTCTGGAGTTTTATCGTTTAAAGTTTTCTGCTATTGGCTACCTTTTCACCACTCTTCCATTCCCCCGCTGTGTATTTGGCTGCCCCATTAGGCATTTATATAAAGGGTGCCCTTATCCCTCTCACCCATAGTAATGTTGTCTTTGGGTTCTTGATCAACTGTTGCAATATTCTCAGGTGCATGTTGAGGATTTTTCTCCATTTAGTATGCCAGCTTAGCATTTCTTTTGATGCTTCAGTCCATCAGCAAGGCCCTTTTGTCTTTCCACCAGCTTTGCAATGATAGTGCTTCATGCTGGCTGGATCACTGTCTCCTCCATTTCCCCTGACTACTGCTTGGCGGAATTGGAGGGGGAGCTAACATACACCTACCACTGATACTAAAGCACTATTTTCTACGCTGACCATAAATACATCCCTTCAACAATCAACTTTGTACCATAAAGTTAAGCATTTTTGTTTTTGATCGAACCATTTCAAGGTACAGATTCAACTACGCTCTTAAATAGAGTTCTTTTTACCCGTAATCTGGTGCTACGTCTACACCGTCTGGTCGGAAAAAATGTGACTGTCTTAAAATTAAATAACCAAGGCCCTTTTGCTAAAACTTTTACGAAACGGGGGGCGTCCCGTGATTAGCTCCAAATGAAATATGTCCTTGATATTATGAGGGGTTAACCTGAAGTTTGAAATTCTCACGTTTAGGTAAGAAATAACACGAGACGAAGGGCCGGCATAAAGCCATACATCTCAATGTTATTTTATAGAGCTACTTGATTTAAGGAGGAAGATGTATTCAAAGCATTTTGTAAGGATTAATTGG
>JAAAKL020005531.1:0-19171 GCA_010016065.2 Carybdea cf. marsupialis auct. non (Linnaeus, 1758)
CCGTAACTTAGTGGAAAAGCGTCGTGTTGCGCAACGCAGAGACCGTGGGTTCGATTCCCCGTGGTCCCACGCTTTTTCACCTTCGAGATTTTACAACACCAATGTCTAAATTCAGTCATTATAAATGGTGACCCGAGACAAGAACACGCTCCTGCAAACACAAGACACACAACGGGTACTACAAACACATACACTCTCTCCCTAACCCACGACGCCTGCATCTCATCTCACTTCACTGGAGTCGGGTTAGCTAACAGAGACACGCAAACTATCGAGCCTCATGCCTTTACCTCTAGCAGGGGGGGCTATGTAGTGCATTGTTATCGAGCCATTGTATGACGTCAGTGATTGTGGACCCTTTGTAAACAGTCAGCGTGCCTTGTCAAACTTTTGATTGAAGACAGTAGTTAGTTGTGACTCAAGAAAAGCTAGGAGAGATTTTTATGGAGGAGAATTTCTAGCGTCTCATCAAAACACAAGTTAGCTAAGTGATTGTTTGAAATGTTAGCACCCGTACAAAAGTATTTTTCAAAGAACCCGCATTCAAGATTCGTTTTTAGCTACGTTTGCCAAAATTATGCAAACTCGTAAGAGTGGTTAGAAAAATCGTATTAGTATTCATTTGCTATCAGTTGCCTAGTTACCACCATTCGATTGTCCGTAAAGATCTGTGTGAAAGCGCTGTACACTCAACGTCCTCTAATTCCCAAGGACGTCCTTCTTGAATACCACCACCAAGTCATCGAATTCAATTAACGACACAATACCCTGACAGAGTGGACACGGGCTCCCCCCCCCCCCCCCACCCCTTGGACCAGCTTAGGTTAAGATTTTCTGTGGGTCTCCATGAAACCAAACGTTTTGCAAAAACACATCACTCACTTATTTATTCTGTTACGTTATCGGTTTTTGCGGCTTTCGGAAGCGATCAGGAGTATGATACTTTCTGCTACAACTTAAATGAGCTGCATCCTCTCAGTTTTTACTTAAGGAAACGAGCAAAACAACTCCTTGCCATAGTTGGATGTATTAGTTGAAAAGACCGGCCCTGTTTAACATATTTAGACTTCCCACTCTAAACTTGACAATTTTTTTGACAAAGTTATTACATTTTTGGTGAATTTATAGGACATTTTTCAGTGATTATTATGACATTTTGGCACAATTTACGTTATTCATTGGTCACTTGAAATATCATCCTGACAAATATTGTAAAATCATGTCCTAATCTAGGCATATACAACAAGGACCATATCTGGGTCAAAATCACTTCCGGAAAGCAAATGGGCGCCCAAATTAAAAGGGCCCAAAATTCCCCCAAACTTGAACATTGTGGAACAAATACCACGAAAATTGTCAACAAAATCATCAAAACTCAGGAATCCACCCTTCTTGTGGGTCTAGATTATTTTCATGCAAATATTTATGACATTTGGCCATTTTTTATGACATTCTATGACAAAAATTTAAAAAATTCAATTTTTTATGACGTTTTATGATTTTATAACAGAGTGGAAGGCCTGCATACTCTTTTCCACGCACTCCTATAAATTCTACTCAAAGTTGTTTCACCTACACTCCAGAGGATTGCTGTGACCAGTGTCCGACGAGAAGTTTTAGCAATATGAATCCATTGCTTATCATTATTCAAATTGTGTAACACTAAATTGAGTCCGGAATTATTTCCTTTACATAACACCCGTTATTCTATTTTCTGAAAAGAAACCAATGTTGCAGTGTCCCTCCAGTATCCACATAAAGGGTTAGTTTTCTCGCGCAAGATACACAAAACAGTTCCTTGCTGCAGTTCAAAGTCCATGTAGAAACTCGCAGTTCATGAACAAGAAGGCCACGACAATATCAGATCAATGCCAAACGGTAAGTAAATCCATCACAAAGACTAACTTATAAACCAAGGGTAGTTGACACACCTCAAAATTGTCCTTGTCCTTGAGCACGCTTCTTAGACAAGCAGGACCTCCTCTTAAACCCTTAATAGTCACGTCATAATTCCAAATGCTATACCGAATCCTTGCCTGAAGGACCAAAAGCTCTTTCTACATCATCTCTACCCCGTATTTAAACACAACTGTACGCACCTGGCCGTGAGAAATGCGAGGAAAAAGCTTGACGCAGGAAAATTTTCAAAAAACGTAGCTATCCTGGACCATGTTTGCGACAATAAAAACAACAATGCCAACATTGAAAAGGTAACAATGTGATATCAAATAAGAGAGCGGCCCAACGACCGCAGTGAAAATGCGCGATAGGGAAGAAATGCTGATAGATATCTTGCACTCTCATGTACAATTATTGTATTGAACTCAGTAACAGGGTCAGGTTGTCATGCCATACATAAATACGTAAAAATAAGCGAATAATTATGACCCAATTAATATATGACAAAGCTACTATATTGAATAGCAACAAATGCGTCGTTTAGGAATGCGTAGGGAAAGTGATGATGTCACAAATCAAACGCTTTGGAAACAGTACGATTTGACTCCGGACATCTAAAGGCAACCCTGGAATACGCTGTCTCCCCAAAATACCAGACTTGTAGATATAGTGTTGAAACTAGATGCGTTTGAATTTTAAAAGTCTCGGGTCAAAACTCTGTTAATATTCCTTGGTTCCTGACCTTAGGAACAAGCATCAAACAATAAGTTTTGTAAGAGAGATTTAATACTTTGAAGGCTCATATCCCGTAGTTGGGAAAGGACATAACCCTCAATTATGGCCATTGATGTTCTTACTAATGGGGCAATATGAAAGTTGAGGGTTTTTTCCACGATCCAAACAAATCGTGATGTCACACTTTCCCTTCGCATTGACGCATGTGTGTATTTCTTACACCAGATGTGGTCTGAAATCTCTTTACACAAAAGTTGTGGCGCCATGGGAAATTCCGACATTCAAATTCTATGAAATGGTTTTTATATTGTAGAAACTCCACGGTACCAAATGGAGGGGAATTGTTTACATTTTGCAGAGACACACAGTTCCATTTATGTTACATCACATACCACGGAGAGGCGTTTATAAAGAATTGCTGGGAAGCTGAGCTTCGAAAATAATTCCAGAACGCAACATGATTACACGTTTATAAAACTTCTGGAATTAGTAAGAGTCTACGATTTGCTAAATATTTCTGCCACTTGTCGACTCAGTTGATGCCATTGATGGTGTATATTTATCATGTCTTGAATCGGAGCCTTTTCGGAGCGACGTTTATAGGGATATCTCCCATCTGCAGGCTGTGTAAGAAATATACGTTACGTATTTGGTACCTGAGAGCACTAGGTCCCTCATTCTGCGTTGACATGAGAACGAGAGTATCTGACAACAGGGGCACAATCTTTTACAATATGTACCATATAATCCTACTTTTATTGAGACCGCTGCTTCCAAACCCCATCTTTAAAAATCTTCCCTTGCTGCAACTTAGCATACCAATGCTTCCTTTTGTCCCGCATATCCATATTACAAGACGCGAAAATTTACTACTCATAAAAATGGAGCATGTACAGACACTTGAATGATCGACATAGCTAAATTTCCGTAAAGTGATAAGTGGAATACCTTCGTTAAAGTAATGACGATCAAATTGGGAAGAAACAAATCTCAAAAACGTACTGTAACTTCACGATTTCATCACTTAAACGAACTAAACAAATTCTAACGCTGCCAAAGCAAATTCGTTACTGCTCGTTGACAGCAATAGCCTGTCTCTTAGTTTATTCGTGGACTGAAACAAACTGGGGAATAATAGAATAGTCGGCTTAGGCAACGGGGAGATATACGACTACTGTTTTGCATTTCGATCTAACTATGATGGATTCCTTCACTAAAAGCTTGAGCAACAGCCAGCTCACTCGCTAGGAATTGTGGCATGCCGCATGAGGCCTAAGACAAATCGTACGAAGCTGCTCATAACATGCAACGTCTGCAATGCACACGAGGCTGTCTCTCTTTTCAGCTGTTTCAACTCCTTTGAGGGTCACTGAAAGATGAGAAGGGTCTTTAAAACTTGGGTCAGATCGACTGCAGACGTCACACATTCCTACTATCACATGCCCGACCTTTACGAATTTTCACAAACTTGCTAGCGTGCAACTTCGTACGTCAAAACTAATGTAGTCGAGTTTAAAAGCCCTATTCACTACAACTAGGAGTATATAAGCGTGCCTAAAAGATTACAAAATTTCACACCGCTCTATGAGCTTGTTATCGATAGTATGTCTCTGCAATATCTTTAATAATCTTTTAACTTGACCAAAGGCCACCTACAGCATGATAGGTTCGCTAAAGTCATTTCAAAACATTGCAAGCCAAGGGAATAACACAAGAAACCAGAAAGAGCAACCACTAGGGTAGAACCGACGCAGCAAGTTGTGTTCATAATAGTCGGGGGCATAAAAGGAATCAACTGCTTCACAGAAGCATTAAGATATACTCTTGAGTCTCGAATAGAAGGGGTGGGTTCCATGGAAGGGGTGTTTTCCATGGAAGGAACGACTTCAACATTCCTGGTAGTTGGAAAACTACCCGGAATCAAATTAATACAGGAAATAGTAAGGGCGTGCTAGGGAGGACGCTAAAATTTAATGACAAATGCATTACAAAAACGCACAAAACTTTGTTTGGAACAAAATGAAACATTAAACGTTGTCTGGTGTCATTGAACTTTATGTTGTGATATAAAAGGGCAAAAAATAAACTTAATAATCACTGCCAACTGTAAAATATATTCCTGGGAAAGGGAATTTGCTTCTCGATAAAAAAATAATTAAAAATCTCTTAAAATTAATAATATTCGAGGTCGGAATCGGAATGTTCCGAGTGGAAAACTTCTGAAAACAGTGAGAATGAGGTCTACAACGTCCAAACGAGACTCGAGAGTACCTGTTTCAAAACCCCCCAACCAACTAATCGTAAGTTCATACCACATCTTTATCATTTTGATCCGCTTTGCTTCGTATAGGGTCTTTATCGTCTTATCCGTTGTAATAGGGCTACAATCTCGAATAGAATAAACGCTTGGATGATTGAGTCAACACGCTTTACACTCCTGCGCTTATTCATTGAGACAAACAATTTAACACTTGAAAAATGTAACCTATGCTAGATCTAAATTGAGGACCTTCAACCTAGTCCATGCTTTTCAATCTCCATCGCTAAACCTTTCGAATTTTCTACATATCATGGGTATATACTCCAGCTCTCCTACTAAAGTACAGTAGTAAAGTAAAGTGGACTTGCACATGTTCCTCACCTATTGTAGATGTCTTTATTCGACTAATTTGTCTATACCATACGCAAATAGGAATTTTCGGTGTGCCTCGTTAACGAAGAGATACATTTCTTGCTTGTAACTAGTAGGGGGATCTTATAATGAAAAGGAAAACAGCTCTTTAGGAAAAGGGGAGAGGCTTTTCTTAAAATTGTACATGTCAGTAGACTAATTTTCATAACGAGTTCTTAAAATATGTGTAAAACATGAAATAGTTTTAAGGGGTTGAAGTCAGAACTTTCTTGCAAAATCATAGATTGGGCTGTTCAGAGACTTAATAGAGAATTCCTACATCGGTACAATTATAAGTTTAATAGGGCCAGACCATTAGGTCCAGGCTCGCATCGCCCTTTCTTTCAGTAAGTTGAAAGAGACAAACACACCAACATCATAAAATTGTAAGAGTTTCCAAAGAAAATCTTAGTGAATGCCAACGAGATGGAAGTCTCAGCTATACTAATACGGTGTACTGATTTAGGCGATTTCTGCAAATCTATAAAACTGCTAAATTCGTCAATATCCGCTATATTCTTTGGAAATGGGGAATGGGATAAAATATATAAATAAAACTGTATTGAACCATTATACAAATGATGTTTCATGGGAAATGCTTGGATAAACAACGCTGACCTGTAATCACGGAACAATGCAACTTACAACTATTGTTATCGTAAGACTCCCTTACCAAATGTCATGTCACCCAGACGGCTACACGTGTAAGAGTAACGCCGTAACAGGAATCAACCTGAACATTTCCCCGACAAAAAATTTTATATAGATGAAATATTACAGCGCATCGCCTATTTCCATTTCGTCAATCGGCTTCTCTGCTATCATGACTGCAATTCCTTGTTTATTTAATAATAATTCCAACTGTTTTTGATAAAGTTCAAGATACCGTTGTACGTCCTTTTCACGTTCCTGTAGTCTCTCTTGGACTTGCGATGGAGTCTTGTATCCTACCATATTCTGCAGTCCTGGTACATGCATGGCAACCTGTGCCACCTCATTGTACCTTTGTGCTACGAAGTCAGTTGTCAGCGTACCACCTTCATCCATTTTCACCTCGCCTATGAGAGCTTCGAATAGATATTGTTCTGTTAAGGACCACTGGTCGAGATTTAATTCAACCCCAGATCCCGATGAATACTGTCCATTCCCAAGACCCTTGGTCAAGTTTTGAGCTAAATGTGAAAATCGTCTTCGTTTCGCATTTAATTGAACCGGCTTCTTCTCTGGTCGAACACCGTACGGGTTGCAACATCCTTTGCAATCGCACTGAGGTCCACACGGTTCCTGGAGTCTGTAACATAAACAACGAGTTATATACTTGGCATCAGCGTGAGTAAAACACTTCCCTTCACTTTTGCTTTTCCCTCCACGCCCACAACGGCATCGGGGAACAAATTTCTCGCCCACAGAATCATCCCCTCGTTTCTTGATCAAACTCCGTTCCTCGCGATCTTTTCGTGGTTTTAAGGCTACTGGAATAAAGGTATCGCCTCTAATTGCAAGTAGTAATAATGGAGGTGATGCAGGGAAGAGTTTCTGGGGGAATATTGGGATAACTGGAAAATACTCAAGCGATGTCAAAATAGAAATTGTTGATCCTAAAGCGTTGGCAACAGATCGAATTAAAGGCTCGAGTTCTATATTGTCTGACTTTGCTTCAATATTCTCCTCTGCAAGTTGCTTATTCACCTGATGGCGTAAGCTAGACATGATGTCATTGCAGAGCGAAGATTCAGGTATTGAGTTGCCCTTCATGTGTTTTAGATATGCCTCTCTGTCACTGTGTAGGTCGCATCTACACAGAGCATTCTGAATAACTTTACTCAAGGGCTCTAACAGGAGATGCTCATTAGCACTCAACGATTGCGTAGGTACTAACGATGAGCTCTCATGGATATTAGTTTCGACAACTTCAGTATTCTCAACTGCAGTATTCGCTTCGGGGGCTCCTTCCTCATTCTCTACCGGCTTTGTACTAGAATCACTCCGAGTCTTAGTCTCTTCCAAAATCGAAGAAATATCATCACCTGATATAGTGCTTCCTTCAGCAATTTCTCTGTCTACATTATCACTTGAATCGCTTTTATTCACCTCAGTTATATCACTTACGTCTGCCCCAGTATCTACAACCTCATCTCCAGCGGTTTGAGAAATTTCTGACGCTTTAACTTCCGGTAGTTGTTCATTGTCTCCATCGTCTACATTATCAGAAACTCCTGTTTCCTTTTCACCATCTTGTATTTCGCTATCCCTTATATTCCCCACTATATTATCCGCTATGACCATGTCTTCTTCCTTCTTTTCATTTTGTTCCTTGCCTTCCACTTTCTCTTGAACACTTTCATTCTTCTTTCCTTTTGTATGAGCTTGTTTCTGTTGCCTCGAACGACTAGACCGTGCTTTTGTCTCCTTCGGAGTCGATCTTGAAGAACGAAGTTGCCTTCTAGTTACAGATTCTAAATGTTGCTTCTTAGCGACACCCTTTCCCTCTCCACTTTTTTCCAAATTCTTTTTGAATCTCTTGATAGCAGGAATTGCGTGCTTTTCTACTTCCGCCTGTACCTGTTCTACAACACTTTCACTCTTTATTTTCGTCGAGTGCAAAGTTTCTGTGAAGTCTGTTTTTATTTCTTGTGATGTCATTGCAGGTGCCGAAGAGGCCCCTCCTTTCTTTTGTGGGGCATACGTTATTGTCAGCCCACGTTGCCCTCCTCCCACAGCAGCATCATATACGATAACCTTCAGCGGTCTTTCTTCTGGAACCTTATCTACACTCGCATCCTCTATCACTTCAACATCATCACATTTTCCGAGAATTGCATGCACGACTTCCGTCAAGTCTTCATTCTCTTGAAGGATGCGATCTTGCTGTAGAAGGGCGAACGCACATGATAGAAACGGAATGAGTTTTTTATCCATTGGAAGGCGAGGTGCAAAGTTTTCGAGATCTTCTGCAAACCGTTGAAACATCAGCGCCCTGTTGATGATAACTCCAGTATCCTGCTTACTGAGGTAATTGACAACTTCCTTCTTCATGGAAAGGAGACCTTCAGCAGCGCTCAACATTTCCTGAAATCATAAATGAAAATGGTGAATCACTACAGGACGCGGAGTGGCTTTGTAAGCCCACCGACGAGCTGAGTAAGTACCACATTAAAGGGAGGTTCAAATATTACATACTTCGGACTCAATACCTAGACAGTAAAATTATTCCTTCGCTCACTAGGTTAAAAACCTATACTATTATACAATATATAACAATACAATACGATAAAAATACTGTTCACATAAAATATGATACATGGCATGATATATTGAAAAATGATATGATGCACAATATAATATCGTATGGTATATGAAGTGATATATTACAAAATATATGATCTGAAATATGATAAGATACGATATGATGAGATAATAAGACGAATTTATCACGCGGTTGAAGAGCCCAGTTGTTGAATCAGGAACGGACTAGATCTAGCATACGGAACACTTATGACGTACTATCTGGTATTACTGGCAGGGGTTGTGAGGTTTAGCCTGCATCTCTAGATTTTCTAAACACACATAGTTCAAACCTAGAGCGAAAGAACTGGTTATCACCACTTTTAAGGTCAGCACTCAAGTAGGAAAAAGAAACCGAAGTTGACTCCTTGTTGGCGAAAATATGGCCTGATTGAATTATCATAATTTCAACAGCCTTCACCCCAACATCAAATTCACTCTAGAAAAAGAAGAAGATCCAAAACTACCCTTCCTTGACGTCCTTCTTACCAGAGAAACAAGTGGCAGCATCTCTGTCAAGATATATAGAAAATCAACCCACACAGACCAATACCTAAACAACACATCACACTACCCACCCTCAGCCCGCAACAGCGTCATCACCACCCTATTTGGAAGAGCAAGAAAGATAATAACTGATCCTGCCGCCCTCCTTACAGAAGAAAAACATCTGAAAGACGTTTCTCAGATCTAACGGATATAGCGCTAATGACATAAAAGCAGCCCTAAGGAGTAAGTCGAAACCGAGCCCTGAGCAAGACACAGACTCCCTCAAACACATACGCCTCCCTTACATCAAAAACACAAGTGAAGCCATCAAAAGCATTCTCAAGCAACACAACATCCAATGTTCCTTCTTTACAGCCTCCACCTTACCAACAACATCGTCTATAAACTAAGATGCAAAGACTGTCCAGCAACATATATTGGTGAGTCCAAACGTTCATTACGTCAGAGGGGATAAGAGCGCACAAAAGCAGTCGAAAGAGGAGAAGTAAAGGGAGACGAGATCGCGGAACACTGCTGGGCAAATGACCACGCCTTTGACAGGGGAAATTGCGACATAATGGACAGAGAAATCAATACAAAACCAGAAAGATTAAAGAAGCAATCCATTCCCTGCAACATCAAAACCACATCAATAAAATATCCTACAACCTACACCACATACGGCTACCAGCACTATCGGGGAAAACAAAAAAAACCCCACAAAATCAGTACAGCGATCTGGAATTTCCAAACAGTAGACATGTGAACACAAATGAACACAAGTTTTAAGGAAGAATTTAGGAACAACGATCTCTTTCAGTTACTAAACAAATCCAAACGTAGCACTGAGAGTTATCTGAGTCAATTAATCCCTAGAAATACCAAGAAGAAAATCGTGAATTAGCAATTGAAGACCTAAGTGCTAGAGACCAATTAGATACCATACTCATAATTTCGGATCCTAAACTTCTTAAAAATAAGTCTTACGCTGTATATGCACAAACATCCTAACAGGGTGTCACTAGTCTCTATGGCTGTCATAGTACCCTCTTAGGCAGTAGCTCTTAACCTTTTCCTCTTGTTTACACCTTATTCAAGTCAACAACCAGTTCTCGCACTCCCATTCTTCTAAACTGGTCACTAAGTTCTCCCAACTGCTTCAAGAAATCATTAGTATAACTAGTGACCTTATGATAAATAACAAAGACAGATGTCCCTAGAATCGTAATATACATAACTGACAAAAGAATAATGCACCAAAATTGCTCAGATTAATTCCAATCTAGCTGAAAAAGCACAATCCAGATCTCTGCTAAAATGAAACCACAAATGATCATAGTATCATTGCACCCCGTAGAAGCCGATATTGCATCCCCCAGTTGAGATCCTTTGCTCAAGAGAGATGTCATTTACCCACAAGGAGGATTCCCCAGTTTGGGAATCAAGGACCTACACAATGACAAATGCTGGAGTATGATACTATAAAAAGGCCACATTTAGTCACAATTTCTTATCCAGTACTAAATATGAATCACCAGGTACAATATCTCAAAAACACACCAGTATAAGGGTTTGTACATTGTGTATTTAGTTCTAACCACAGCAAAAATGAGGTCAAGTCATGCCACCCTATTTTGGTGGTAAAAAAAGTCTAAATTGTGTTCAGAGCTACCTCAGGTTTTTATGCAGCACCATAGTTTTACCAAGCTCCCTCTCCTCAATAACCTAGTCTTGAGATACTGGTTTTAGAGATAGGTAGAGATACTCAGATGTTACTGCCACTACCAGTCATAAACTCATAAACCGTCCAACCCCATAAAGGGAAAAGAGGATGTAAAATGGAGAAAGCAAGTAAGTACTGGCACTAAACCCTCTTCTATATCGTCTAGCCTTTTATTGTTGAACTGCAAAACAATTGGCATCTCACACCCTTTTAAAGCTTAAATCAGGCCTAATAAAGCCAATTTACAATTTTTGGAGCTGAGAAAAATTACCAGTAAACTTATTAATTTTTTTTTCATATTCAAAGAGCTGTTACTTGTTGTTGTAGTGATTACTAAACATCATACTTTATTGAAATTGCTTCCTGTTGGCTTACCTCCACTACTTAATATGACATAAGTATTCTCAAAATCTCTACCCTTTTTATAACGTAATAGTAATAGTGATCTATAAATAGGAATTTGGCATGCACTCATTTTTCTTTTCATTACTCTTCCCTATAAACGGAATTTGGTACATACTATGAGTAGCCTGCACTACACTTGTATAGATATATGCTGGATTCAAATTACGACTATAAAATTGGCTGGGTTGAAGTCTCTTAGTATGCTTAGAATCACAGAAGGTCATGCTATTTATTGTATACATGGAGACCAGAGCAAATGTCACATTGGTTGTAATGTTCAGTGATTATTATGTACGTAAAGCGATAGCCAAGTTAGTTGATTGATGCATTTGGCCAGTGAAACATGTCTATATCCTTCATTGTATTCTCACAGTGTCAATATACAACAGTCGAAAAATACTGGAGATGCATGTCACTTATTTACAGTTCCATGAGTAGTGAACAGACGATGGTAAACTCATAATTGTTTGCATAATTTGGATTATTTCTGAGGGCATTAGAATTTCAATAAGGTCAGCATGCCATTCTACCATGTTTCAAAATGACTTTTGAGAATCATTTGTACCTGCTTTCTGAGTCATCACATTGCAAATGGCCAAAAATAAAAACAAAAACAAAAGGTTTTATAGAATCATGTTCTTCTCCTTTCTTTCATTATCTAATCCTACAAACATTTGCTTGACTGCTATTTTAATTCAAACATATTTGTATGGGCAGGCCAACATAGACTACATGCTTGCAACTCCTTCTATTACAGTGTTAGTCAGGCCACTTCTGTGATTCCTAAATTCTGACAAATGCTGTAGATTTCTGACACATATTTTTTTGCTTTCTACTATAGGAATAATGTCTGTCTCCTTGTAGGATGGATGCTTTGAAGATCAAAGAAAGCAAATCTCCTGGAAATTTTGGTGGTGGAAAGCTTCTTGTTTGAGTAATATGGCATCTAACTAATATACAAACAGTTTATTCACATTACCTAAAACAACTATAAAATGGGGCCTTCTATTTTTGATCTATAGAATCTATTGACCTCCTTGATAACAAGGGGAGAGGATTTTGAAAATCAGCCATTTTTGTATGTAAGACAATAACAAAGCCAAATAAATCTGCAAACTCTCCTGCTCTGCATGTATCAAATACACCCTTATGAATTGATGTGAAAAAAACAAGATAAGGTGAACTATCTTTCTCAGGTTGCCCCTAAATTGAACATTATTACTCATTGGTACATACTCTATTGAAGAGCTAATTACTTGCTCTTAACATTATCACTCTTCTTACATTAATTGAATAATTGACACCAAATTATCATGGTTTTTACACAGCTGCGCACTGCATAGAAATCCAAATCCTATCTAATCTCTTTCAAGTTAACAGAGCAACTGTTGTCAATTGTAAACAATACCCTGTAAAATAAGATGTGGGCAGGTTCATCATGTCAGTACTGAAACAAATTGATGCTAAGAGAACTTTGACAATGGAACAATGGAAATACCTTCTGTGACAGCAGATGCTTACTGAAACAGCTAGTAGAAACGCTGAATTGTCCCTAATAAGGAGTTGCAGCCGAGTGATAAAAACAGAAGCTTGAAGTCAAAAGACAGCAGTCGAAGGAAGAAGACTCGTCATCTACCTTCCAGTTATTGTTCAGTATATCCCTGAGGAGTCACCCTCCAGGACTTGGGATTGGGACTTCCTTTGGCCTCGTGTGCCATATCAAGAAAGATGTGCCATGTTAGTTTATCGAGAGTGATCGCTGTCATCGAAAAAAGACTGTGGAACAATTGCCAATTGAAGAATCGAGACAGCAAACAACCAAGAAAAGCTGCGAGTTTACACTATTGATATTGGACTTCTTTTATGAACACTTACTCTTAGGTAAGAATTTTACTTGTATATAGGAATTGTGGATTATACTTTGTTAAATTTTCTATCCTATATTGAGTCATTCTTTGTTGCATATACCTATACCACAGGGAGGTAAACCCCCCACGGCCAGCTTGGCAACAGCAACACTGAAGCCAGATCGACACAAACAAAAACTATTGCTCATAAAATTCATTGTTAAAACTTTTCAATTATTTGTAGTTCCTGGGATTTACTAAAGCTGAAACCTCATGATGCAACTAGCTGTATTCAACTGCAATCTCTGTACCCTATCTTTCAACTAAATTGAGCTAAGTGATAATGATAACCTTCAAGCTGTACAAAACTTCTTAATTCCCTTTAAGTCATTGGAGCTACAATGGAACATTATGTGAAGTCATCATAAGTCATAAATCTGTGCAATCTTATGTTTATTTTGTTGAAAAGAAGAAAAATCTTCATGTAACAGAAATTTTGTGGACTATTGTCTGGCATTTTGTATGGCAATCAGCTTTTGAAACACTGAAAGTAATGATTGATATTTAACTCAGAAAGCAATTCTGTGAAGATGTGACACAGGCTATTCTTAAGACTGAAGTGAGAGAAATGCAAACTTCAGTACCCAAACCAACGGTCTGGTTCCTGAGGCCACAAAATGTTGTTATTAACAAGGACGGATGCACTATTTTCAGGTTCCAACAATCAAGGATCACTTCATCAAAAACAAGCTTTTTGAACAGAGTCATTAAATAAGGAAGATATGTAGTAACATAGGCATATTCAAAAAGCAATCACCGAGTATAGCTTTGTAAGAAAAATTCCACTTGAATTAAAATGTTAATAAAGCAAATTCTTGTTTCCCTAACTTCTTCTTACAATGCTTTGATAATTTATTATTCTTTTCAACAGCAATTTTTTTCTATTTTGAGTGTAATCTATTGCCAAGTCAGATTGAGTAATGTCCTGAGAGAATTTACAGGTGTGGTCTCCTGTTGCCTTCCCCAACCAATAGTCATTATATTGGGCTAGGTGGGATTTGAACTCACAACCTCTGGCATGTGAGTCAGATTCCTTAACCACTAGACCACAACAGCTCTGATAATTGGCTTCAGTTATCTGAAACACTGCATTCCTTAGTTGACAAAGTTCTCTCTCCATTCTTAAATTGAAATGATAATTGTTACTTGACCCATCTTAAATATGAATTGCTATTTACATCCAGGAGGCACTTCAATTACAATAACATGTAAACAGACTTCTCCACACCTTCTCATCATCGTCATCATCATCATTCTCGTTTTAAAATCTGTTTGCCATGATAGTGTGGGTTGCACAGGGTATATTAATGGCTGTTTTCCAATATTGTCTAGATTGTGTTAGATCTAAACTCAAGTTCCTCTGTAACAAATCTGTCCTTATTACCTCTTCCCATGTCTTTCTCTGTCTACCTGTGACCTTCGCTCCAGGGACTATCAAGACTCTACACTTCCTTACCTGATTGTCCTGCTCCTTTCTTCCTAGATGACCCAACCAACTCAACCTTCTGATCTGAATAGCATCCTGAGCAACCTGATTTCAGCTGTATGGTTGTCTATTGATTCAAACTTCAGTAGAACCAGTTACTTTCCTTTTCAATGAAACACTTTCACCAACATTGAAGGCAATTGAACCTAACACAGATTCTAAACATTCTGCAATTAAAGGTATATAAAATGCCTACCTTCATTCTTTGGGAACATAATAGTAACTTTTACTAATAACTTGTCTAATGAAAAGATTAAATTCTTACTGTTTCCCAGCCTAACAAAATGACATGTACACACTATTGTCATCACATGCAACCTAACTTAACTAATAATCAAATATAAATATTAAAGTTATATCAGAAAACCATCGGTAACTATTACCTGAGTTGTAGCCTTAGGCTCTTGGTTTGATGAAGTAGTCTGTGATTCTGCAATGGCTTCTAATGCCTTTGCCATGTCAATTTCCACTGCCAAACATCTCATGTTGTCATCAGTACTTTCGCCTGTGTTCTGGTCTTCATTTGTAACTACTAACAGAACAGGTGCACTTGACTGACCATTTTTATCACTTTTTGCTTTGTTAAAGTCATGAAAGCATAATGATAACATAGCCACTGTCATATTAATTCCAAGACGACAATTAGTCACTTTTGACTTCATAGCTTTATGAAGCTCATCGGTATCAAGGTCCATTGGTAATGCTGGGATACGACTAAAGCAACCATTTAAGATGTGTGGCTCAAAATCTTTTAACAATCTCAGCACATTTGTAGAAAGAACTAAATGTGCATTTTCATCCCTGATACCTTTCCATTTCTCGATAAAACTCTCAACATTTGCTAGTAATGTATTTTCATCAGGAGTCTCTATTGTTTGGACATCCCCCCAATCATTTGTTTCCCTAAAGACCTGTCTTAGTTCTTTGAGACACTGTGAACTGTACATGCTGCCAGTTGTCATTTTTCCTGATATTGTATCCAAAATACTTTCCAAGTTACCTTTAACTTGAAAATTGTTACCAAAAACACTTTTGAGTCCCTCTCTCCATTCACAGCACTTTTCTGTGAAGCAGCCCAGAAGTACCTTTGTTGATTGCTGTTCATGTCTCTCTTTCAGTAGTTGTAGAGATACTTTCACTTCTTCTAATTCATCTGATTTTGTTAGCTGCCATGTTATAACCTGTCCTAATTCGTTTTGTGCATAGAACACACCCTTCGCTTGTTGCTTCCAAGATCCATCGGTTTTTCTACCAACATTTGAAGGGAGTTTAAAAGATTCATTCAGTACAAGCCATTCGTCTGCAGTAAGGTGTGATAAAGACAGTTTATAAAATAGCTCCTTCTCCTTGAAATTTGTTAAGAAGCACTGACTAACAAATGTGTTTCGCGGACCACGAATCTTAATGGCCGGGAAGGCCTTAAGTGCAGCAGTTAAACTATTCTCTGGGTGAGTTTTGGCATAGAGTTGTAAAGCCTCCAGGTACGCCTTTTCTCTGTCCTGGTGAGCCTTTATGTAGTTGTTCGTAATTATGTCCTGTATTTTACTGAACTTTTTTCCAGCTGACGCAAATTCATAAATTTTGTCAAACAGGTCCCTTGTCAAGCCTGCTTTATGAAACAAAACAAATGGTGGCTTTTCACCACTTGGAAGCTGACTGATGACCCTCGGATCGTATCCTAACAGACGGTGGTGAATTTTTCTGCATTTTAATGTCGAAGTTACCAATAGTACTGGCTCCTCTAATCCATACAATATACGCATGTAAAAGTTTTGAGTAATGGGTACAAACAACATCCGTCCTCCACATTCTGGGCAAATTCCTGTCTCTGGGAAGTCTGGATAAGCCCGTGCAGGATCCCAGAAAAGGATTCTTGGTCTTAAAAACTGTTTAACATCCGGAATCTCACTATAATTAGCAGAATCCTTGTATCCAGTGATATCAGGGATATAGAGTCCGTTCCCACTTGGAACAACATCCCGCTCTAATAACGACAATACGTACGGCTTCCATTCGTTGACATCAGTCGCTGAATACCCAACACCTTGATCCTCACTCTTAACTTTACTTCCCTTTTTTGTCGATTTCTTCTCAAAGGTTTCTAACTCGCTAATACTGGCTACAGCATTAGCTAGTTCACCATCTATCTCTTGCTCCTCAGTAACCTCCATCTTGAAATTTCATGGCGCCAAATTTTCATGAGCGCAAACACCACGTTCTTGACGAGAAGGAGAAGAGAAAGAATCACTAGGGGGTTCTGAGAGCATGAAACTTCGGAGGAAATGCCTCCAAGGAAGAGAGGGCAGGTACTTTTATTCGGAGGATATGCAATCTGCGAATTTTATGGTCATTAAGCAACAGTGATTTTGTCTATCTTTATGGCAACTTTGATCTGCAGCTGCAGTTGAATTATGGGGAGGGGACTTGGTGGCCAGCAAAGGTAGTGAGTCGTTAGAGTTCAGGGAGAAATGGGGATGGAAAACTTTGAAACTATGTGCTTTAATGCGATAATGCGAACATTTAATGCACCAAACATCGAATCTCGTTCACGGCCCTGTAGCTAATACTCTTCTGTTTTACAAAAAGAAAAATTACCGATAGAGTCTCTGCACATCTGAACTTAACACTACATGGGATGCTCACTATATTTTGTAGTTCCTAAGTTGTTTAAATCCGATTAGCATCACCTAAAGTTTCGTTGTAGTTGTTCGGTATAAACTATAGGAGACGCAATGTAAAATAATCAATGTTTCCTCGATCCTCTCCTGATTCACCTTTGGGCAGCTGAAGTTTGAAATAAACAGGTGATGAAAATCTTCTAAGTACTTCAATCTATTATTATCTGGATACGAGCAATGTATCTTAATAAGAACTATCAGCAGTACACATTTATGTAATTCCATGTCTCTAAATCACAAATATGTAACTCATGAATGAAAAATGGCTTTGAAAACCTTTATCGAACCCAAATACAATACTAAGTCTATCCTTGGCTAATACATAATATCCACCGGGTGCCAATCAATCTTAAACCATGATTCAGTGTAGTTTCGAGATGTCTTATAAGCAAAGGAGAGTCACTCCACCAATTCTTCGGATTGAGAGAACATTTACGAGCATGGGGAAAGATCAGATCGAGGCTTGGTAGCGTCCAGGAAATTGGACATTAATAGAGACGTTTTGACTGCGATAGTATCATAGCTATAGCTGCCAAGGGCTTATTGCACTTATTCTTTTGGGCAACAAATGACTAGGCTTTAAATTGTTAATAGAAATACAATTACCAAGCATTGCTTTGCCATTCAAAATAACCTTCTGCGAAGGAAAGTTTTTTGCTTCAGAAACTGTCAGTTGAAAATTTCTCGCTCGAAGATTCATCATTCCCCAACTTTCAACTAAGACAGGAATTCGAAAAGTTTGTTGATGGTACAGAATAATGAAACTGCACGAAATAGGGAATTCATTTTGTACTTAAAAGCCTTTTTCATCTGACACTCCTCAGAACACAATTCGTCAGAAAATAACCGAAAAGGGAATCAACGAAATTATTTACCCAACTATGTTTTACAAGGTAGCCAATCAGAATTCTGACAAAGACAGGAATCTTATGTAAAAGGCTTACCAATGTACAATGTATAAAAGTGATTATGCCAGTTTTAGGTTATTTTTACGATTTTTTAATCGGTACTTCATGTTTCTTTGGTATTGCAATGTTACAGTATACGATTCATCTACTCTCGGTATCCTCTTCTTTCCTGTCAATCATCTTGAAACGTCACGTCCCAAGAAATAACATTAATTTCTATGCTAGTGTAGTTTAGCTACCGTTGTCCCGTTGCTCCGCAAACTTACATCATCTTCTTTTTATCAGGCAATGCGTATTTTGAAGCCTGATGTAACTGCACGCATAATCAGTTGTCTAAGAGTCGTATCGCTTCATTGATGACGAGCGGATACAAGCCACTAAAACTTGCAGTTTACTATATTGTAATCATTGATCATCCGTAGCAGTTGACATAAAAAAAATATTCATCTCTGCTACCCTCATTTTGGTAACTTCACTTCCTCCCTTCATTAACAGCTCCATTCATGTTTGCAACTTATCGAAGTCTATTTGTATACTTCTTACATAAATGGATGCTTTGCTAAGTATTCATGCACTTCGTATACTTTACTGCGTCGCGCACCCCTATCAGATCGAAGTATTCCTCGCGACCTCGATTGAATCAACAAAATCAAGATTCCAAATACATATGAATCAGTGTGCCAACTAAAAGTTCCCAAACTGTATAGTAAACAACGCATTGAAGCTAGCCTTTCTAAATACTTGGTTTAATCTTCTCGTCGTGAAGGGAATTCTTAACCTGAACACATATAAAACACTGGGAACTCGGCCATGAATCAATTGAACATCACTCTTTCCGTATTCAATCCACAGTATCTTGTACTCGATTACATATCTTCTGATTAAATTTGACATTCTCAATTCCATCAAACTATCAGCTGGCTAGCATCTTATCTATCATTATTGCGGCCAAACAAAACGTGAGATGATGGGTTGGTAAAGTTTC
>JAAAKL020005532.1:0-19168 GCA_010016065.2 Carybdea cf. marsupialis auct. non (Linnaeus, 1758)
CTCATAAACATGAAGTGCTTGGGGCGCTGGCCCGGTTTGAACCCAGGATCTTTAAAAATTTATCCTAGTGAGATTCGTTTGTCTACATACCTTGATTATTTTACTCAAATAATGGATTGGTGCCCGAGTTGCATTTGCTACTTCAGGTTTATCTTGGTCTTCGTCATCCACAAAATAATACAAGGTGCAAGTCCCGTGTAATGGAGGTTGAATTCCACTAGGTATCATCACAGTAGTACCACACTTTACATTTGCAATACAAAGTTGAACACAGTGTACTGCGCTGTTTGCTTTCTTTACTGACAAAACTTCTTTTTCAACATTTCCCTTGAAGAATATGGTAGAAACTTGCCACTGTTGATGCCACTTGTCGGCATTGGAGACTTGGCATATTGTCAAGAGCGAAATAGTGTACAACAACATATTGGCATCAAAGATAAAGACTTTCCAAAGATAAAGAGAAAGGCTGTCTATACACTTAAAGCTTAGAGGCGGTACTTAGGAAACCAGTTAGAAATGGAACTTCATGCTATGGCCTTTTATAAGGCTGTTAGTTTCATACAAGAGGATTGGCGCCTAACTGGTGGTGTTACTGATTGTCCAAGTCATTGGTCACTTGTTTATACTCCATGCTAAGTCTTTTAATCATGCTCTGCATCTAACTGGTGGTATTATAGAAGTGGAATAAATTGTAAGTAGTACAAAGAATAAAACTGCAAGAAACAGCAAAAACGTTATAGTGCTGAAAAGCTGTTTTCTCTTTCACAACGCAGAGTGCAAAATCGTCAGAAAGATTCTTGGTCATTCCTTCATTTTGTGATTTGATGTCATTCAGTTTTATACAAGTAATGTTTCGCTAGATCTTTCGTGAAGCTGCTCAAAATTTGACTCTTGGCATGTAATGTTGCCGGTCTAACAAGTTTTGTAGTCTGAGAGAGAGGAGAAGTCTCATTTTCAGCAATATGGGGACGTATATATTTTGCCCCTTTTCGCATGATATCACGCATACTTGCTATTTGATCTTAACCAGGATGGCAGAGTTACCGACCGCTGTTTTAAATGATAGGATGGTGCAGAATTTCAGTCTCCCCATTAACAACATCAACATCGATCTGAGCTGAAGCTAAAAATTACAGCACGCTATCGATGAATATTGTAAAATCCTTACTTTCTCGTCCATTTTTGAAGATGAGTACCAAGGAAAAGTTAGAGGCGAAACATTAAGGACGTGACAAGCCAGATATTTCGTGTTCAGATGTGAATTCAAAGCTACGATTCACACAGTGTTGGTACTCGAAACACGAATAGATGACAGATTGCCCTGAGACAAAGAGGACCTACTGTTTCCCATGCTTGTTGTTCAAAGAGCAAGTTAGGGACAAAGCATTGACTCGTGTAGGACTCAATGACTTAAAGCATTTGTCTGAAAGAGCTCAGGAGAATATTATGAGTCCTTCTCACATGGACAATAGCCTCGAGCTGGCATTTCCGGAGGCGACTAATATACCGTTGCGGCTAGGCGCATCTTATCGCGCCAACATTGCAAATAACAGCCAGGACGTTGACACTCACCCACACGTATTATCTACACTCCTGGATTGTGAACTTTTTGTTGTGCTTTCGAGCTTGCATTGACAGACCATGACGAAAAAGAGAACTCAGGCAACACAGGTATTTTCCTCGGACATGTCAACTTTACGGCCCATCTTCATTCTTTAAAGACCATCCAGAACGCATTGCTAGATACTATGTTTTACCCAGTGTGATATTCAAAAGGAATGGAGGAGGCTACGTTTCTAGCAGTGATAGCCGACAATACGACTGAAGTGCCGAATGAATTTTAAAACGTCTTCTTGGCAATCCGAGATATTAGTAAAATTCCGACATTGGGTAACAGGCTCAGGATGTTATTATATATATTGAATATTGTTTGCAAATTATATTAGGAACAAGTAAAGATAATTTGTCAATATATACACCAGAATACAGGCAATCAAATTTATTTTTTTATATGCAGTTGGCATATTTCATGGTCTCTAGTATGTGAAAATGAGAAGTCAAGTAGAATTGGTGTTCCACCTCAACAGCACACTCATGTCGATTTCTTGCTGCCTCTCTGTGTAAGCATATAACTCAATTTCAACTTTGAAGTTTAGATTCTGCAACACTAGCTTTCCTGACACATTACTCTTGATATCATACTGACACAAGAATGGCTGAGGGTAAAACCAGGGGGCGGCGGGTGTAGTGCCATGAAGAAGGTGGAAGCTTTTTCAATTGGAATACCTACACTTGCTGATTGGACTTGTGGTGTTTACCATATTTGGGAACATTAGTTCCAGCCCTCCGGACATAGAAAAGTGAGGCACGTAGCCATGCTCGTGGTTGTTGGAGCTCGAGAGTTGGCAGATAAGTTGTATATCGATAATAAGGTTTAATGTTTAGTATATCTTAATGTACGCCGGTAATACAGAGTTCCCTGTATTCGGAACTATTGAAGAAACTCAGGCCGGATCGCTAGTCTCCTGATTTGGTGCATTTCTCTTGCGCGTACACTACACATCACTGATATATCACTGATATTTCACTGATATATCACTGATATAGAAACTTTCTAATACGAGGATCAACATGCGTTTTCGTACTACTAAGACACCCCCCCTTGCGGGCGCGGTGCCTAGAGCTATGGCCCAATTGACCACTCCCTAAAAGTGCCAATTCGATCTAGTTGTTCCTATTTTGTAGTGCATAACCGCTCTATTTGAGGAGAGAAACCTAAGCCTTTAATAATTTAAGTAATCTACAATGCTCAGTTTTAAAGTTATATAAAGAGTAGAGTAAAGCTTTTGATATCGCCAACAGATGAGATAAGTGTGGCAAGCAGAGGATTGATTTCTTTGAAAACTTAAAATAGACTTAGTATTTAGTATCACTATTACAAGCTTAGTTTCTTTCACACTGGACCATTTCACATAGTAATCGTTACTGTCTCCAGTGAGACCTTCCCAGTGATCATGAATTGTGGTATGCCCCTAGATAACTGTAGAAAGAAAACAAGTTCTTTGGGGTTAGCACCTTCAATTGGATTAAGCATGGCCGCTAAGTTATTTGTTTGGAGCTATTATAGATTTTTTGATCAGTTTATTTCTAGAGTACGTTAGCAATTGCCTTCTTTTTATCAAGATATAACTTAAAATCTTGAATAGTGTGATTCGCTCCTTTGAGCTTTCTACCAATCACGAGTCTTAAAAGAGTCGTGCGCTACAAACAGGGAAAAGTGAAAGGTGGTATTAATACAGATTGAGGGAAGGATTGCTGAGGTGTAAACTAAGTTGAGGATGTGATCGTCCGGTGCGTAGAATTTAGTTCACTTATATAAAAGTTTGGGAGTTAACTTGATCATCAGTTCCTAAGGTGGTAATTGTGACAAAGATTAGTATACGTTATTCTAATGCCTCCGAGTCCACAATGCCCTCCAAATTCAAAACCAGGGACGAGGGTTATAGTGATCACGTTTAACTGAGGGTATGGGATTGGATGCAAAGTATTTCCGAAAAGCTTCAAAATTTTAAAGCTCAGCCAAGCCAAGACTCGATTAGTCGAGAAACGGGTTCGAATCCCAGACATGTTTCACTTGTATTCAGTATCTCTTCGAATGTAACATTTTAAGGTCGTTCTACTCGGGGAAAAACTCTTGTGGTTCCAAGTGGACACAGTATAGCTGTTATGAGACGACGTGTATCAAGCCGTGAAGCAATCACCGCTAGCTATTTCGTATTGAGATGTGTAGAGCAACAGAAACAAGGGTGCTGCAAAAGCTAATAAGTCACATCACAGCGTAAGAGGAGAGGTATACTTTTGCAACAGAGGAATACACAAGATGTTTCATGGCGCGTACATTTTAATTGAAACTAACGCACGAGTCATTGGATGATATAATACTCATGTATACATTTATAGAAACTCTAGTCTGTGATGGGTACTTATCATGATGATGGTGGTGATGTGTAAAGTATTTATTTTAATATTACGTATTGTTACCCGTATTAACTTACTGACCTTCATTATATTTTCGCCTTTTGCAGGATCAGTATACTTTCATTTATGACATGATCACGGACTACTTGGATTCCTTTGATACGTATGCAAACTTCCATTAACTTCAGAGAGCGAGGTTGAGCAAGAAATCAAAACAATTGTGACAGTCTATTCTGTCGTTCAAGCGCTACCAGTTGTCGGAAGATTATTGGTTGATGTAACCCGTCGAAGCAAGTGAAATGTGACTGAATTGTATATTACTTCGCGAGCTCTGTACTGTTACGAAACAGGTAATACAGTAGTCTCTTTTCACTACCCCCTACCTAACGTACAATTTTTCTTAAACCCTGTTTTTGATGTAAGCACGTTTTACTACATGAGACCGAATGTCCTACGAGTTACATACATCCGTGGCCCTTTTCTGCGTGGTCTATGGTGTCTGTGTTGCACCCTATTCAATGTCTCGCGAAGAAGAGTTAAACAAATAGCAATAGAGCCCTCCCTTTTGAAGTATCCATATATACTTACATAGAAAATATAAATATGCGGTTTGTATACAAACATTTGCTGTGATATGGAATAAGAAAAAGACTGCATCGCGTTGAACATGAAACAGTTGCATGCATATGCAGGGGGACAGTGATGACGTCACGAATCAAAAGTTTCAGAAATAGTACGATCTGACTCCAGATATCAAAAGGCAAGTTTGGAATAGGCTGTTTCCAAAGATAGCAAACCTGTAGTGTATATAGTGTTTAAACTAGAGGTGTTTGAATCTGAAAAATCTCTTCTCAAAGCTCTGTTGATATTCCTGGGATCCTTAAATTAAGATCCAGTATCAAATAATGAGGTTTTGTTAGAGAGATTTAAAACTTTGAAAGTTGATATGTCACGTCTGGGAGAGGGCATCACTCTCATTTACCGCTATTGACGTTCTTCTTAATAGGACAACAGGAAAATAGAGTATTTTATCCATAATTCATACATTTTTAAAATCGTGACGTCACAATTTCCCTCCTGTATTTACAGGACCTTGTTTTGAGGAAAGGGAATGGGGGTGAAATTAACGATGGTTTAGTAAACTTTAAAGTGCTTATAACGTGGGCTCAAGGCAATAAAGGTATCTCCGTGTTACTACAAAATGTATCAGTGGGAAGTAAGAAAAGAAACAGTATAACACCAATTAGAAGTTCCTAGGATGCAATATCGCTTCTTTGCTCTAGTATTACTGCTTAGCCTAGACTATGCTAATCGAAGTGGTTTCTGTACCACTTTCATACATAAAGCATTCTATTTGCCCTTAAACAGATGACCTGATCAGTGTTTTGATAGTAGTATCCTAACTAAGTTCTAGATTTTTAATAAGGGAGGAGAAGTGGAGGAGAAGTGGAGGAGGCAAAATCGACAACCCATCCACTTGAACATTAGATCATTTGAACATGTGGTTCCGTGTACTTTCGATCAGTCACTCCAAAGTTGCTGGACATATGTTAAAGGCAAGGCATGTTAGGAGGGCTGCTTATGCCTATTTGCCACCCTTTAAGCTGGGGCTTCTTCCACAGTCGTTAGTCATAAGTACGTCTGCTTACCTTCCTGTTTGGCGTGATATCCCAGTTTTTATGAACCTAGATGACCGGAATATTGTATCGAGACTACTGTATATTAACGAAAAACGGAATGATACATTGCTTTATTTAATACATACTTAAAAATTCTGTGAACTAACAATATACAACAATTATATTTGATCATAGACGCATCCAGTATCAGAGTGTTTCTGTACATTTTTTTAAACTGTTTATCTCCCAGAGCTTAAGCCTGTCATGTGACGTCATGATGGTGCGCAGTATGCTGTCGACTTTCTAGTTATCATTTAAGCTAAGATTATCGGTGTAAAGGCAACCGCTATCTTTCCAAGCATCAGATCTGTACTACGACATGCCCACTTCTTTTGTCTTCAGCATGATAAACAACCTTTCACGACTTGGAAAATGTCCTGCAAGGGCCCAAATCGTTGATCGAATACTAATGATGCTGGTAAATTTCGCTATCATTTGGGCATGTTCTGGTAATGGAATAACACCCATCGTAGTGGGCAGATAATTATACGTACTCCTTCCCGATCTGTACGTTTACACATAGATCCGCTATCATATCAAGCTCGCAAAGGGGGATAGCATGACATCGCCTTTTAAGTATTTACGTTGTTGTTTATTCTGAGTAAGGCGTGCGCTATCAGATTTGATGTTTTTGATAGTAAGGTAAGATGAAGATCAGTGATTGCTTGTTTATCTGTAGCGTGATTTTTCGTTCGATGCCTATCTCCTCAAAATAGAGAAGAAATGTTAAAGTTACGATACACCTTTGAAAAATTGAAAAATGCAACATTATTTAAACAGGAGAATACTTCTCAACATATAATTTTTGTTATTTTGTGATTTATTGGTATAATCTCAAGTTTAAAATTCAAACCGCATCGAAGTATCAGTTATTCCTGATAAAATTGTAATCCACAAACCCAACAAAGGCTTTTTGTCGTATTTTACATACATTTGCGTGTCTCTTATTTTGCTGACAAGAAATGTTCCAAATTTGCGGTAGGAGCTTGCATAATCCTTTACCCAGGCAGTCCTTTGTACCCCATTAGAGCCAATGACTTCACTATCAAAGCATCTCCATTCCCCTGCGCAACGTCGATACTAGGGACCTACCGTGCAACGTAAAACAGCACATACAGTGTGCTTTTTATCTGTGTAGTTGATTTGTGTGATTTACGCCCGTCGCATGTACATGAGTACCAATGCCAGGTGTAAAATAGAGACGTGGTATCAGTTTATTCTCATTGGGTCACATATTTTAAAAGATACGTTAGGAAGTGGTTTGCCCGTTTGATGCGTCCTTTCCACTTCTGATACGATTGGCTCTAGATATTGATTACAATTATTTTCTTTAATTATTGCGGTCAAACAGAACTCGAAATTGGCATAACTACGTCGTTTATCAATTTTTGGCAACATCTTGACGTAGAATAACGACGAAAAACTCGAAATCACGGAAACATCGAGATGAGACAATTTTATGAAAATGCAATAGTTTTTAATTATGTTTTGATTGAATACACGCAGACTATACAAGACAATAAACATAGATAGGGGCAATGAAATCCTTCAAAATCATTTCTAGTCTTCACCCCCTTCACCGCAGAGTCGTTTTTTGCACGAACTAAACTGATGAGAGTAAAACGAAACGCATCGGCGGTGTTTACACATGAATCTGATATTAATGGCTCATCTACAGATATCGAACGGTAATCTTTTTTCAAAGCCTCGCGTACATTTTCATAGACAGTCTTCGTCCATAAAAATTGCAATATTTGGAAAGGTATTCACCCGCAAAGCATGCTGGTTGAGAAAGGTCCTTTAATTTTCTCGACTTGAAATTGTTGCCATTGATTTCAGCTCATCATTAATCACTTATTGCTTGGTATCTACTACCAGTGCAATAACCGTAGTTTCTAATGTGTGGTTAGGACTTTTTAGTTCCATTTTTGTTTAAACTGTTTTGTATGACATCTTTCGGTTTTCTGATACGTAGTGGTGCTCTCTCCACTGTTATAATTTATTATCCATTTCGATCACTGCGAATGCGTAACAAATGTGACAATAAGTGTTTTTCTTGTCTCTTAATGGATTTTTGTTTTGTAATATTATGACAGCTGTGCCAAAATCAATGACAAAGAGGGCATGTGTTTACGAAGGGTGAATATCCCAGTACCAATTGAGGGTCATTGGTTTAAAAGTATTAATTTACGCATCAGATACCTAGCGTTTCATCTTGATGCTATCATATCCAACGTGAAAAACATGCAGTTGTTGCTGGGACTGATGTTAGTATTCATATATACGTTTGTGATGATTTAATGATCCCTACCTGTACTCTTTGTTAACACTTTGCCTCCCGGATGTAAACCAGGCTCACAGTATCATTCAGTAAATTAGAAATTTTTAGGGGGTAATACCAGCAATAATCAATATCACTTACAGCTCAGCCTTCGCTTGTATTTATTACTAGTTGAATGTTCCGGCGCTGCCCATGAAGCTTAGGCCTGCAAATATTGCATTCTGTGTTTGTTGCAATGCTGTGGTGACAAAAGAATACATACAGACATTGCTCTACCCTTTGTCTCACAGACTGTCAATGAACTTGAAAAGTCTCTAATGAGATAGGGATAGTTATTCTTGAGTTCTTGTCAGAGGACAACAGCTTGGAATATGCTCTTAAGACGTTTCTGATGAAATTTGCACACGATGGATAAGTACATTTTAACATGCAGACTTTCACTTGGAATACGCTCATAAGACACATCCAGGAAATCTGGGAATTTTTTTTTTATCCACTTTTGGCCTCTAGCGGCCTCTGAGGCTGCAAACCCACTAATAGCCTGCCCCTGGTCCAGGAGACTGCCTTTTCAAAGTTTCATAATGATAGGCAAAGCGGTGTGGCCGCCTATTTTGTTTAAATACAGGCACGTTCTCGCTTATTATATTAGATAAAGAAATATAGATTAAGTGAGTATTATCGCTAAAGAAGGACGAGAATTCTTACTAAGAATGATTGTGACATTTTGCGGGAGGGAGGTTGGGAGGCCCGAGGGACAAGACGATATCATTATGGGTTTCTCCCGCTCATGCCCCCAGGCTCTTACAGTTGAATTTGCCATTGCTGGTTAGTGGAGTTGCGGTTAACACTTACAGTAACCCAAGTGCATCTAACATCTACATGAGTATTTATGTACAATTATTAAAGAGGAAGCGATTTATTTAAACGTTACTATGTACTGTATATATTTAACAAAACGACAATTCTCCGCTTTCTCTGTCAAAGATAGCATGCCTTTACACGGTGCTTGGGGAAGGTGTGGCGGACATGGATCAGCTTGGAATTTATGATGCAACCAAACTTTTCAATGATAAGGGGGCTAAATCGAAGGGATTGATAAAGGGATGTAGAAAAGGGTGTCTTTCTTGAAGCTGTATTAGTTGTTATGTTGTGGCAGTCCGAAATAAATTAATCGTAAGAAGGAAGGGAACCATTAGTGCCTCCAAATGTACATGCATGTTGACGTATCCGTACAGCAAAAATAATAGTAATTATGACGTCACCATTGTCTTAAATAGAAATAAAGTACTGAAGTATTTTTTATTTGTTCCAAGGCAAGTTCAAAGTTGCTTGAGAACTATACATCGTCTAGATTTCAAGTAAGTGGAAAATGTAAAGGATTTGAGTATTTTACGGCACTGCTTTTCTCCGACCTGTAGGAAATGGACTATTTTGTGTGGTTTTACAGTAACACCACACCAAATGGAAAGTGTTGCCACTTACCTACTGCATCCCGAGTTTCTCTTGTGCGCACATATGCCTCAACACCGTGCGTGAAACACCATTATGTCGTCAGTGTAAGTGTGGTTTTGTACTTTGTGCGTAGTTGACTCTGCTTCCTTGGGCATTTTATGTTATTGTTTCACTATTAGTAACTATCCTCGTTTGAACTTTTGGATAGCTGTTATTTGGTTCTTATGCTATGGTTGTTTTATGTCATCAAGTGGTTCCCTTGACATTCAGAATTTCTAACATTCCGTGTTTCCTCTAATAAACGCCGTACGTCCAGCTGAACTTTTGAAATAGACGCTACCCTCCAATGCAGCCACCTAATAAACGCCGCATCATGACAAGGGGCATTTATTAGAAAACAGACCAAATTTTAAAATTTTACATAGAACTAACGAAGTTTACATTGTGATATTTCCTTTCGATGTTCGCATTTATCACATAACCCTTTTTGTTACGTTTTTGAAACATTAGTTGTTTTACCTAAGTAGTCATTTGGAAATAAACGCCGCCCTCCGATAAACGCTGCACCCTAATTGACGGGTCACCTGGAGCTTGGATTTTTTAATAAACGCCGCGGCTTTTATTAGAGGAAATACGGTAACCCTTTCAATAACCGGTTTGTATATTGTTACACATCTGAAATCGTTACCAATTTGTTGCGGCAAGAATCTGTCGTCGATGTGTAGAGAATTTCTTTTATAATTATTTCGTAGACATGTAGTCTAAAGAAATCGTTTTCTTGTAATTTGTAATGGAAATTATTGTTGAATTCAAAGCGCTCTTTGTTTTTTATTGTTTCTGTTATGCCTCAAGCCTATAAAATGTGTGAATTTTGATCAGATATCAATATTGGGGATGAGAGGTTGTGAAAGTGACTAACGCAAAATCACATCGACTTCTGCTAGGTGTATTCATTTACCCCTTATTGGTATAACATGAGATGGCTTAAGACTTATGTTAATATGTCACTGTGTAAATACATATACAAGAACCCTTTTCTTTGTATACAAGCAATTGTACCCCCAAAAGAGTATCTATATTAAGAACATACTCATAAACATACGTTTCCCAAATAGAAGCTGAATATGTCAGAATAGCCAGTTTTACTCAAAATGTACCTGTAGTTAGTGTACCTAGTTATTCTGTCAGTCTGTCAGATGATTCGCAGATTGCAGTTTTGTTAGAAATTTGTTTGTTTGTTTGCTTGCCGTTTAACCATTTGTCAGTTAGTTGCAGTGGCGTGATCACAGGGGTAGGAGGGTGAGGGGACATGTCCTGCAATTCACGGATCTCGTTATCTGCCCAAATGTGACATTGAACAGTAGTCGCTAGTCAGGATTCTTTTCATTACCATTCTACTAACTGTTGGGATGGGGAATTGATTTGGAAGCTGATGTAAGGAACAATAGCATCGTATTGTTTACATTCCCTTTAAATGGAGTTAGCATTAATTGCAGGTTTAATTTTGATACAAGTTTTAATCGTTTTAAAACAGGGTGTGGTTTCGTGATAGATGTTCACCCCGTAGTCTGAGAAGGCTAGCCACGTCCCTGATTAGGTAACTTTTATTATAGTTCTTTAGTTAATGAATTAGTGAAAGAGTTCTTGTGTTACCTGTCAAACAACGAAGTTTATTGACGTGCTTAACAGAGACCTTAGTTTGAAGATAATTGGTTTATTCGCTAGCTACTCGGCTAGACGAGTATCAGGTCATACAATTTTTTTCTAAACAAACACGATAAGATGCAGACTTGCTACTGGTTAGGTGCAGTCGATTTTTGTGTAGACTAGAGACCTCAGAAGGGTACAACGCCTTTGGAATAGGATGCATCTGGATACGTGTTTGTAAATGCTAAGAAACATGATGAGGCTTAAAGTTCTAAGACGTACTATAAGTATAGTTCTTGTCAGTGAATTCGAGGGAGCACTAGTAGTCGAAATTTGGGGTCTTTCCCATGTATACAACAATTACCCCTTGGTGGTTTTACTTATTATTTGGGGTAGTTTCATTACTGGCCCACTCTTCACCAAAGGGGTTTATTGAGAGACTGAGGCAGGTGGTGCTTACGGACCCAATAACCTGCAACAGATGACACCCCCTAGTGCATAAATTAATGACAGGGAAAAGAAAACGTTAAACTGAGGGGATTTGGTAGTTTGCAATAGGAACATTGCCTCGTGACCAACCTCCACATGGCCATCCTCCTCGTGACCATCCTCCTCGTGACCATCCTCTTCGTGGCCATCCTCTTCGTGGCCATCCTCGTCGTGGCCATCCTCCTCGTGACCATCCTCCTCGTGACCATCCTCCTCAGTAGTATGAAATAGACAGGTCCCACTTTTCTCCCTCCGCCTTCACATATCATTGGCCTTCCGTAACACTGCTTATACACAACACAAAATTGTGTAGGCAAAAAGCACTTTTCTTTGTTGTTCGTTCCATGTGATATTCGTGCACATTTGAAGCTTCCGGATCTGTCTTCAAGCAAATGGAGGATGTGGGCTCAAACCATTCCTACCCTGCGATCCCTTTATTTCTCTACGATATCCCTTGACGTACTCCGCACTCGAATGAATCGAAAAAGAATCCTTCGTGAATCAACATCAAAACCCAAGACCGCACTACATATATGGTTCATAACTTCTACTGATTGTACAGTGGGAGCTAATTCTACACTATTTCAAGTTCATGGAACTTAGGACAACGCCTCGTGGCATTGTGTTGTGCCGGATATGACGGAAGAAAGTGTGAACGCTTCGAATACTTGCGGTCTTGCTACCCACTTTAACTAATCAAGACAGTTCTTTACTGAAATTGGTCGAACGTTAGATTGCGCATGTGCAGATGTGAGATCATAAAGAATCATAACAAAGACTCTTCTCTTACTGGTTTAAGAACGTAGCGTGGTACGAGTTTATTGTTAGGTCTATTACTCTGGCGTCTATGTTATCTACCATGAGGTGATCAACTCGCCTTGAAACATTGAAGCTCTCTGATGTGCCATAATTCTTCGAATATAATGACCCATACGTTCGTTGACAAAAAGAGGTTTGGCTATAAATGTTTTTCATTTCCAACGTTTCGCGACGAGTAGTTTATCGGAAGGATTCTTACTGTAACAAAGTCGTCTTGCAACTTTCTTTGCGTTAACCTTTCCATTGTTCACTTTATAAAAAGCTGCAGGTATGATATTCAAGGATAAAACAAGATTGCATCAAGATTCAACCATTGATGTAAATAAAGAAACATCACGCAACACAGTATCTTCCTTTGTGTGAAAAACAAACGCTAGTATTTTATTGAGAGGCCTCGGGAACGGATTGTATTTCTTTCGGTTAAGGTCTATTTAAGGTTGCTTATGTAAGGTTGTTTATTTTAGGTTGTTTACTTTGTTTAGGTTGTTTATTAGAAGGAGCGTTAAAGCGAAGCATTATCGTATACGTATTTGTTAAATGTTCATCATTAAGCAGAATCCTCTCGAGGACCTGGAGGGTTCTTATGATCGTGTAACACTTCAGTAATCGTGCTATACATTCTGTATATCTCGGTGATACACATGCTGTTCTTCTTAAACGAATAGATTTTTGGAGGGGAGAATTTTTGACCAGGCACGAAAAAACTCAACATTGTCGATGCGATGATGGCATATCGTTGATCTAAATATGACGAAATTTGACGAAAAAAGTCAATAATCAGTTCGTGTTTCAAACTTTCATGAAATGCAGGTAAAAATTTTAACTGAGCAAGTTCTGACTTCAGTCACAATGTGAAAACGCGCAAATACACCAACTACGTCAGCATCGTCCATAGATGGTAGTGGAAGCAAAGACAATATCAGAAAGAAAGAATATAATAATGAAAGAAATGGATATCACAAATCTGTTTTTTTTTAATTTTGAACTTGATGACTTTGCCGAAATAAAATTTAAAGTTAAAGTTCACGACAATCGGAAAACGAGCGAAAACTACGTCATGCAAAAAGTCGTTCACTCGAAGTACTTAATATCGACGTGAAATTTAGTCAAGGATCTCGTCGTCGATTTTGATGAGACTTAAAACCTGTATTATTCGAAAGTTTCTGCAATGTGTAAATTTTTGATAAGCAAAATTTAATATGTTTTAATTTGTCCGACGGAGCTACAAGGAATATGTTAGCTTTCTATCGTCTTATCTGTGGATTGATAATTTCGTTGTTTTCTGCATACATCTTCCAAGTAGGATCTACAGAATTTTGTAGCTTCTCTCTATCATTGAATTTTCCTACAATTGTTTTTTAAGTGTTTGAAGGTGCACTGAAGATGAAGAATCTAAAGTAGATCAAATTAATTTGTTCTTATTTGAACCATAAACGTGCCACTTTCGTAATGTTAAGTATATGCACCCGTCTAGGTAACTGTCCTCCGACAGAGCGTTTCTATTCTCCCATCAGAGACAATTGTGCCTACTAGTAAGACTCTTAGCAGGTGACCATGCCAGGCTATAATCTTTCTTATATGGAAGGATGTCTGATAATCTAGAGTGGAATGATTGAAAACACGTCAATGAACCTTGATAAGATAAGAGCAGCACTAAAAGAATGAACCACGTAGACAATCCGATCAGAGAAAATATCCTCATTTGATAAGCTGCGGTTTAAAGAAGCTTTGTTTAAGTGAATCCTTCACGGGGGTCTGATGTCCGCAAACCTTAGACAGTGGGGTTTGTAAACATAATGAAATGTACTCAATGACGTTAGAACGTAATCCTGCAACGCTCTTGCTTGCGCTGACCGTATCTAAACCTGTTCGAGAATGTTGAACTTCGTTCTCATCCTACATCCCAAAAATAGAACTATCGATAAAAGCAATAGGTCAATGAATGAACCAAACAAAAAACAATAAATCAATTAATTGATGGATTAAGGATTCAATCAATCAAGGAAGTAATAGACAGATACAAATAGAAGTAGACAGGTGATTTAAAGTGACATCTGCATCGGATGTGTTTCTTCCAAGCTGTTCTCCACGTATTGATTTTAAGAAGCATTTAATGAATCATAGGGAGCACATCGGTTCTTATCAGGAATACGCGAGACGATTGAAGAGACGGCAGATCGATAGAACATGACTGCGTTGCGTCAGCTCTTAAGTTTTTAAAGGCAAAAGAAATTGATGAAGGAAGCAATTATAGGTCGGCAGAGCGGATTCACATCTTTATATCCGACAAGCAGTTAAATGAAAAACCAATCCAAATCCGAAATCCTAATATTCTGATCCGATGCTATCCTATTCAAAAAATTAGCGAGAATTGAGAGATCAATCAATTATGTCATAGGCAAACCTACAAACCAAGTAAACTGAAGACAGTCGATTTTCAAATAACTCATACGCAACAATTTAAGAAATAGAGTACTTTGCAAAGTCATGGATGTATAATTAGACGGTGAAACTACAAAACTATCTTATTGTTTTTTAGAAGAGAGGATTTGAAATGATTCGTTTGAATAGATACTAGAAAAATAGAACAGTATGTTACCAATGGGATTCGAACCCGTGACCCAGGCATTTATTACGTGTGCCTTACCGACTGAGCTAAGTGGATCCCGTTGATATACTGTACACTTGTCAAGTTTCAATGAGGTGTGGACAGCATGATGGGCCGAATGGCAGTCCTTAAATGGTAAAGTCATATGGCGCGGAAAGGCTGGTCTCAAAAATTGCATAGAGCTGGATGTCGATCTCCTCCGTTGGGGTATCAGGAGAAAAATGTAACGACTAGAGAAATCGCTCATGTTATCAATGGGGTCAGGTAGCTCAGTTTACAGAAATGCACATGTGTCACGGAACGTGTTTTCCGACTCAGAAACAGTGTCAAGTCCTCACTGTTTGTTCGACCCTGTATGATTTGTATCCGTGAAGAGGTTTTGTCTGAATGGGCGATAAGAAGGCTTGTCATGAAAAGTTCAGAAAACTTGTTTGTTAAAGAATCGTAGTCGGGCCGTTGTATTCGAATGAAAACCGATTGTTGCGAAGACGTCTTCCGTATTTGTTGAGCTTGAAAAGTGAGAAGTACTGAATGGACGTTTTCAAGAAATAGACATTCAAAGGTTGGGAAGTCCAATCAGTTATTTCATTTGTTTCGATTAACATTAAATGGTAGATGACAGTCAGAAACGTATTTTTATGTCTATACACCATTGGCAGTAACAGTAAGGGATTGGCTTTCATCCCCAAAATCAATCACTAACACTCAACAAAGTTAAGCTGTTCCATGTCAATAAAAATACATAATTTTTGCGCTCGGGATACGTTTGTTACCACGCCTGCGTTTGCTGTAATTCTATTCTGTCAGACTCTGATACTACTACATTCGGTGATTTAAAGATTTTCCCTGCGTTTGCACCTTTATACCAGGGCGTGGCTTAAAGCGTACCTTCTTAGTAGAAGCAAAAAGAAATTAGAACAAAAGTGGCTGATTCTAAACGTGGGAGCTGCCCCCGAGTTTTGCAGCTGAAGCTTTGAGGTGCTGTGCCTTCCAGATAGCTCAGAGAAAAGTGACCCCACATGACATGTTTACATGATCTTTCTACTCAGATTTACGTGATGGATTCAATTGGCCTGTAAATCGTTTTGGGTAATCTAGCTTGTCTTCGTGTTGTTGCTATCGGGAATTCTCATTACAGGAAAGTCTTCCGCAAATAATTTACAAAAATGTTGATTTTGAATCGCATTTTCCCCAAATCTGGAAGTTAACTGTATCGGCTAGTTATTCAGTAAATCAGAATCGCTTTTCACCAGAAGCCGATTGCTATTTACAAAGTTTGCTACTTCGCTAGCTTTGAGTTACAAAGATTACGTTCATACGTTGCCGTGATGTCTAAAACAAACATCGTGTATTTTTCTTTCCGTCCTACTTTCACTGATTTTACTAAACACAACAAACCTTGATATAAAATTTGCAATCCAACTAAAGTTTATCGCCTATTTTGTGACACAAATTATAAGTTTTAAGTTGACAAGTAGTTGACAAGACGTAATTATTTTATCTTGTGTTAGAAATAGACACTAGTTATGAAGTCAGATTGGTTTTTATCGGTCTTGATACTAATTATGTAAGAACACCAGTATTTCTTATGTTGGAATCGATCAAAATGGTGCCTTTTCAATCTGTGTTTTCTTAGATTTAGTTGCCAAATATAGGCATTGGACACCCCTAAACCATGCATGATAACCAATAATGGTCAAAAATATTCGTACGTATTAAAGAATCCGATAAGCAGAGTTTACATTGTTTTAATAGTAGTGACTAGGTTGAACACGATTTTGTCTGTCAGGTATTAATTTCTCAATCCCGAGCATTTCTAGCATATAAAAAACTTTAAATCTAAGCTTGAAACTCAGGTAAGGATACTGACCATTCCTAAATTAGTAGCATTGCAGCAATTATTATGGAAACGAGAAGAATAAAGCGAGAGTTTCTTTACAACTGAGCGTGGCAAGGTTTTAAAAACAGAGTCTCATGAAACCAGGATGGCGTGAGAAATATGCATTTTAGTCAATTTAATGTCATCACTGTCAGTATTTATTGTAGTACGCCCCTGCTGTATTGTTCTATGTTTGATTGGACTGCTGCCCACAACTTGCATGATCACACTGCGGTTGTTCAATTTGTTACATGGTTCGGTAAGTCACGCAATTTAATCTTGCAGCTTCTAAAACGAAACAACAACATGAAATCTTCATACCCACAAAGGAAGCTTTTAAGTCTCCATTAGGAAACTCTTAATTCGAGACTTGGAAATCCTGCGCAATTCCATGGTTTCCTTTTCATCTAATAGAATGTAAAACAACCGGTTCACCACTTTCTAAATACAGTTAGATTAGATTATTTTAAAATGATGACATGCAAACCCTAAGCATAATGATACCCTGTCAGAATGTCAAGAGTAATGGAGTATCAAATTTTTACATCAGCAACAGACTGGGCATCTAGGGTTTGCTTGAAGATTTGTTTTTGTTGACTTTGTGGTGACTCATAGTTGTCATTAGTACTGTAACATAAACAGTAAGTGAGATCGTCGTCAGTGACTCAGCTGGTAAAATTATGACGGAATAGCTAGTCTAAAAGTTGGTGACCAAATGTCTAGGCTAAATTGTTCCACTAAAAATCATGTATATCATTAGTTGTAACGCCAGTCCAATCTGTTATGTCAGTTTTTAAAAGTTTAGTGCAAAGTGTGATTTTAGTAAGACCAAGGAAACTTTCACCCAGAAATTACGGAGGGTGGACACCCTACTCCCTTAGCTTGGTACGGCCCTGCACGATAAGGAACAAGGATACGTCTTTAATCAAAAGCCGGCAAGGTGAAGATAGTGAAGACACAAACTTCAGTTCTTGCCTGCAAAAGAGTTACCATTGTTAATACACCGTTCCAGCACCCAAATAACATCATTTAACCAGTCACATTGTTGTAGGAGAGAATTTTACGGAAAATTTGTGGGCATCCCTAGTGTTCATCAAGCTATAATCCACATCTGAGCAGATCGCGGTCAAACGTTTGCACTTTTAATCTGTCTTCCGTTTTACGAGATAGTCCAAATAACCTAACAGGAATTGGGAGTTAAAGCGCAGGAACACAATATGGGACACAACGTATTTAGGAGCAGGAGCTATAAATGCTCAATTTTTGACGTACTTCTGTTGTTAGATACTAAGAAGCAGAGCGAAAGACCAAATCTGGAACGATGTATTGAATAACTATGGACAAAAAATCACACTTGTACTTTCACTGTAAATAAAAGAACAGTTGTAATATCAAGGCCGTAGGAATTAATAGAAATTTATGGGTCACGAATTGGGCGGAGAAACTATTTGCGGTAAGTGGAGCTGTCCCTAAACACAAGTTAAGAAACGTGAAGTTCAGAAGAGGATAATTTCCATACAAGTCTTTACGCATGCGTGCCATGAGTGACATATGAGCTCTATGCCGGTAGGCACGAAATCTTAGGAGAGAACTCAACTTTGTAAAGCGTTTTCCGGCATATAAATCATGACTTTATCATTCTACTCTGAAGTTTTTAGCTCTACAGGAGATATTTTTATTTTTTCACTTACTTCCATGAGATTGATATAGGCAGTTAGACACATACTTTTTCTCAGCATTGAAGCACGGAGCCACTACAGGTGCGGGGCCTCGGGCCATGGCCCTGTTTGCCTCCGCCTAAAACCGCCACTGGTCTGTGAGATGCTTTAAACGCCAAGTGTAGTTCTTGTTACATAAAACACGAAACAACTTCTTAAACTTCTCTGACATCTTCTAACATGTGGAATTTGAAAGATTTATGGACAGGATCTCCTTAAGTTAATCATCAAGGGTAACACAATACATTGTTGGCAATATTCGGACAACTTCCATCCCCATTTGGCAAATGAGGCAATAAAGTAAATTGCTTCAGAGCACAGGAACACTGGCCATCTTTGGTGAAGAATTTTTAATGAATGGTTGCCATGTAGTCTTAGGTAGCATCAAAGATAATGGAAGGAACAACTCCCTACTCCCTATAGATGTCAGTAGCATCAAAGATACTAGAAGGAACAACTCCCTACTCCCTGTCAGTAACATCAAAGATAGTAAAAGGAACAACTCCCTACTCCCTATAAATGTCAGTAGCATTAAAGATAGTAGAAGGAACAACTCCCTACTCCCTGTCAGTAACATCAAAGATAGTAAAAGGAACAACTCCCTACTCCCTATAAATG
>JAAAKL020005533.1:0-19168 GCA_010016065.2 Carybdea cf. marsupialis auct. non (Linnaeus, 1758)
GGGGGGGGGGGGGGGGGGCGGGGTTGGTGCAGCTGGCAGCGAAAGGGCAGTGGAAGCGAAGTAGTCTGAGTAGATGGCTCGAAGTGACATGTATGTACTCAGTGGAGAGTGGTTACACAGTGATTTCAATTCATTACGTATTAAACATATTTTCTTAGTTATTTATACTGGTATGAGTTGTAATTTTATGGTTTGGTTATTTTTTATACTAGTTTCAAGATTGCACCAAAGCATACTCCCGTCTCGAGAATCTGAAGACACACCTTCGTTCTCATACGGGAGAACGGCCTTATGTCTGCGAATTTGAAGGATGTAACAAGGCATTTTCGAATGCCTCAGATCGAGCCAAGCATCAGAACAGAACACATTCATCAGTTGTAAGTATCTCAATTAAACAGAACTCTTATTTATTGAGTACATAGTCTATATTTGATTAAAAGGAAATGCTATAGCGATCAGGTGGTGCTGAGTGTCACAAGAAAATCTTTTCCCTCACATTTGTAGTTGTTGAAAGTGGGTTGGCAGTGAATAGTTTGAGAGTGAAATAAGTCAGTACTTCTTAGCTATGTTCGGTGTTTGTAGAGCTCGGTGTTTGTAGAGCTCGGTGTTAGAGTTGCCAGTATTATTATATATTCAATTTTGGTATTTGAATGATGATTTGATCCAGAAGGTATCCTGTCTTTGTGGTCATAACATCGTTTTTTACAAACTATATCATGATAGAGATGAACTACACTTGACGCAGGTATTTAAGACAGGGTATTGTTAAAGGCAGTAAAATGAAACCAATTTTGTAACGTCAACTCAGCTCAACTTATCGCGAGTGCCCCTCAGTTATAATTAGTCACGGGTACTTTCCGTAAAGGGTAGGGAAAGGAACCTTTCATTGGGAGTTATCTGCCCAAGAAAAATAGTCCGGGAAAAATAACCCTTAATGGTGCTCTGCTATGAATAGGATATGAATAGGATACCTGGCTGTTAACGTTACTTTAGCTGGTGTTAGAAACTGGAAGAAAGACTGGTTTTTGCAATCACCATGGAGATTCTGAAATTCAGTTGAAAGATGGTATTGTGCGTTATGAAGCCTTCAACCTTCTTTTACTTTTCTTTAATAGTCCTTTACTCTCTGCTTGCATTCACTGTGCAAGAACAACAGAAAGTCGTTCTTTCCGTGTACAGCTGCAATGCCTATCACAACTGGTGACTTCAGTTGCTACCAGTTATGACCACGTAGGAGGGGTTTCTGGTTACGATTCAATGTTCACTTGGGTATGAAAACATCCTGTGTCATTTTTGATGTTTTTGCAAGATGTTGCGGTCCAATTCAATTTCCAATTTTAGATTGACCCAGGTTTTATGTTATTAATTTTCTTTACTAATCAACTGTGTGGTCCTCCTAAACATGAGATGAAATCTTGGCCTCTTAATAGCCGCATGCCCTGTATTATAAAAACATTTCTGGAAGGCAACAAGGGCAGGCCTGCTATGCTGATTATAATCTTTTGACATACTCCAGAAGTCTGTTAAAACCATAGAACAAGAACCCGAGCCTTACAGAGTTAGTATAAAGTTTCTTGAGATGAAAATATTTGCATCGTTTCGAGGGTCAGCCTCTGCGGATGTTTGTTAGTCAGCTAAAAAAGCGTCAAGGGTATTTCTGATAGGTTTGCGGAACACAATTTGGATCTCGTGCCAACGTATAGCTCGCACATACATGATTGCTGGAACTTTGACCGCCCACTGAGATTTTGGATCCATGAAGTCTTCGCAGGATCCACTGATCGCTTCACAGTGTGGACGAGATAATGTTCTGCAATGGATTCACTACAGAAACATCGTGACGTTTCTGCAGTAAACCACCAGTTTTTAAAATAACAACTAAGGCAAATTTTTATTATAATAAATTAGTATACCAGATTTTAAATGTATCTTTTGCTCTAAAGGATTGAGTTTCATAGTTGTAGCTTCGGGTAACAATATGAAACCGAGGCCAAACCCGTTGTTTATTTCGCCTGGTAGGCAACTGTACTAAATATAGCGATGTGTAATTTGCTATTTAGAACAAAAGATTGATTTGCAGCTCATTATTTTCTGATGTAGGTGTCAAAAACCAACAAGTGAAGGTGAAATCAAGCAGTATACCTTAGGTAGACAGCTCTTAAAATATATTTTGACTCCCTATCCCACCAAAAAAAGGTGCTTTTACAAGCATATTACGTGTTTGAATGTTTTTATGGAGTACATACTAAGATGATAAGAGGATAAAGGAAGAACGTTTCCTTAGATCTGATGGTCGAGACCTTAGTTGGTCTTCAGTGAGAATCCAATTCTGCACTTCTTCACGCACTCAGTCGTGCTTAGGATATTTGTTCTTTTTGAATCAGATAGTAATTGTGGATTGCCGTTAAATTTAAATGTGAAATTCATGTTGAATGAACTCATGGGAAGAGCATTTATTTGCAGACCTCACTTTTAACGTTTTTATGACCTTGCCAACAGGGATGGACACTGGGTGGGCAAGGAGGAGGAGGCTGGTGGCCACTCTATGATTTTTCTTATAAAGTAGAAATAGATTTTCAATCTGTAAAAGTTGCCGAAAGTCGCTAGTAAATACAAACCAATGCTAGCAACAGTATTTCATTACTTAGTTAATATTAACAGCTGTTTCAGAATACATTCTTAATAGTGTAAAACCTTGGCCATGCCCTTGTTGACAGGTCAGGGTTTTACATCGCCCCCTCCCGCTATTAACATGGTACGTGTCCGCTCCTGGTGCCCCGTTTTGAAAGCTGCAGCATTTAATAGAGAGGGTCATTTGTGTTTTAGCCAAATGCACGATATTCTCAGTGTACGCGAGTTCCTTATTTGGGACTGATAGGTTTGTGTTTGATTTGTGACCTTTAGAAAATATTTTACAATACCTTCAACTCTTCGTTACTTTTTGTTAGAAACAATATGGATGCAAGATTCCAGGGTGCCCAAAGAGGTACACGGATCCGAGCTCGTTACGCAAACATATGAAAACGGTGCATGGGACAATGCCTCAGCCAAATAAGAAGGTATGTGTGCTATTGCTTTGTGAAAGACGCACTCGTAGATGTCATTGCCACTTTCAAAATTGTTATATTATGAACATTTCTATTATCAGGACATCCGAGATCTATTATAAATATAACTATTTGACTCTTGTATTGTATTTTGTCATTTTTAGGATGGAAAAGTTATATCTTTCGTATGTAGCAATTGAATTTGACACTTGAGTAGGGAATAGTGGAGGTAAAAAGTGAACTGAACGTGAGGCTTTTGCGCCAAGTGATGCATATGAAATGTATGGTCGAGGAATTTTCCACTAGTTCATGTCTTAAAGTGATGGCTGCACTTGTATCCGAAAAATATTTTGTTTAGGCTTTGTATTACTTCATATATTTTTGAATGAAAGTTGCAGTTAATAGCTAGAGGGATAACCTTGGCTACTGTTTCCTTTCGGATTCTACGCTTGTAGGGATGTAATAGGTATGTTTTTTCTTATTTTAGATGAAAGGTGATCGCCCGGAACCGAAGGACAAGAGTACCGATAAAAGTAAAGCAGAAGCAGAGCGTCGCAGGTCAGTTGGAGAATGTTTAACGGTTAAACCACTTCAAAAGTATGACGATAGTCACAGTAAAGGTAATGGAATGGCCACAGCACCGAGTCACACGTACCATGCGCCAAGTTCACACAGGTATCCCCAGAATGCTATCAATGATACCTATACGAACGCATTTGGTCCATGGGGTGTGCAGCAGGCGAGCCCAACTAGTACAACGAATGATTCTGACAGCTTTGACCAGTGGTCGGGCGACAGCAACCAGAACTCGGTAGATCCCGTGGCAGGACATGATCATGGACCACAGATTCAAGTCACGAATCGTCTGCCAGTGTTGCCAAGGATTAGTGGCAAGCCTCGAGCATACGAGGGGCTTCTTCATGAGGTTAGTCGACGGCTCTCGGAAAGACGATCAAGCAATACCAGTTTATTGTCAGTGGATTCTAGTTATCAATCAGGAAATGAAAGCCTAGGACCGTCACATGCAGGAAGTCGTCGTGGAAGCGATATTGGCAGTGTTCATTCGTTTTTGTCAAGCCGTCGATCTTCGGTAGCCAGTCCACTTCCATCGTCACGTCTGAGCCCAGGTAATATAGCAAAGCAAACAGTAGTAGAAGGCAAAGTGCTTGAATCATCAGAAAACAAAGCACCTTCGATGATCAACTATCCTATGGATGCCAGTGGCGCTACAGAACTGAATTTGCGCGACGTCACAAACAGTAGCATTGAATTTGGACAGAATCCGCATAACAGACACAGTCGTGTAAGCAGTGGCTATGGGAGTCAAAACAATTATTTCAAGTGCCAAAGTCCTGCATTTCAGCGTGTCAACAGCCCACTACCTTTACCAAATGGGACACGTCGGGCAAGTGATGGAAATGTACGGAGGCTCAGTGATGGCTTTAATCCGTTGCGTCATCAACTTGCATTGCAGAATAGGCGTGGGAGCGAACCAGTAGTTGCAGCCACTGAACCAATCGAAGTAAATGATCGAAGGCCGTCTCTTAACATCTACGATGTACTACCCATGCCTCCGTCGATGCATAAGTTTTCCATGGATGAGCCGGGTTCTGAAATGGTGCCTTGCAGTGTAAGCCGGTCCACCGTGTCGACTCAACAAAGAATAGTTAATACCGATCGTGGGTCGCATAACCAGGGTCCACAGGACCGGTTTGTACGGCCCAATTTGTGTGTTCAGCATCAAAACGATTTTAATGATCTTCAGCTACCACCCTCTGAGGAAGAGCTTGCAAGTGGATCCAATTTTGCACCTGCAATGCCAGCAGAAAGTCTTGTACAGGCTGCAGATTCGACAGTTCCCGATCAATCTGATTTTAGAGATATCGGGATGCCAATCGTTTCGACAGGGTCCTATGGAAATGGGCACGTAGTAGGCTATTCAAATGATCTGTCATGGTCTGTTCCAAAAAGTGACGTCAAGCAGTCGAATGTAATGGAAGCAGATTCGACTATGGATCACGATTCGAACTTAACTAGCCAGTCTCAGGCGTACGAAGATATGATGGTGAATGACTTGAGAGCTCTTAGTACTTCTAACTGTACAGAGCAGAACTCCATGTATGCTGGCGGATCCAATATGGCCATCAATGATATGAACACACTGTTAAATTCATTAGCAGTGGAGAATCGATATTACGAATCTAATACGTACGAAAATGGACACTTCATGTAAACATGACACTTTATGTGAAGCCGTAATGTTTTGCATGTGGATTAACGTAAAGTACATCTATGAGAACCAGATAAGGCATTTTTAGATTTGGGGGGTAATAGTAACTGAACAGATGTTGGGCATTAGAGTCACCACAAACAATTTCAACTCTCCGTTTTCTAGTACAAGTTGACAATCAAGATCAGTTTTAATTGAAATGAAAGCAAAATTATCCCATTATAGAACCAGACTTGTACTCAAAAAGGTTATTGATGGTACAGAACAGTAAGACTGTACGGAATAGTAAAAACCCTTTTCTACTGGAAAGTTTTTCTGTACTGTCTTGTGAAAAGTTTGAATGTTACAGAAATCAGTTTTCTTTACGTAAAACTTTCTGGCGATGAAGCTTCCCGATGTAAGTTTTGATTAAAATACATTTCCTTTCTTTTTCTCTTGCCTTTGCTATCGGATTTCTGTTTGGTTGTAGTTCTATAATCGATCAACCTTTTGGAATAGAGTATAGAGATTTTGAGACAGAAATTTAGGCTGGTTCAGGTGATGTACTTTACACTTTCGATTCGACACTGTTAATCGATTGTGTTTTTGTAAATTGTATTCATAATTTTATTGACGACGATTTATAATCAAGGTTTTGTAATGATTTTATAAATATTTTGTATAATAGTTTAGTTAACATAAATAGTAGTAAATATAGCCCAGGGAATCAGTTGAATTTTAGTTATTGCTTATGATTATACGGTACAACGTATATGTATTAGATAAAACGTTTGGTCGGTGGCAGGAATATTCGCAGAGTAATAGGAATGAAGCTGTTTGAGAGGTAGTCGTTGTACTGGCTGTGAAAAATCCTCAGTTGCGATACGAATACGTTTCCACAATGTGAATAGAATTGACAATGTGAAATTCTTAATCGTTTAGACTGTTCTTTTCGTTAGGAACTGGGAATGGAAAGTGTTGCTAAGTTGGATGTGGAAATGCCAATGGCTTTGGAATTGTTCGTTGATCGGAAAGAAAAGGCCGTCAACAAGATAGTTTTTGTATGAAATATGTCAGCCGTTGACATAGTTAGTTTACAGGGATAACTCCGACTGGAAGGGGGCATTCAGTGCGGTGTAAATTTCGCGTTGTGACGTGGGAAATGGCTTTACAGATATGATAGTTTTAATGGGATAATCAGGATGATGGTGGAATGTGGTGCATTAAGATCAAATGTTTCTAAACTGTACTTTGACCGCAACAAATTAGAGCGACGACGAGGTTGTCCTCCTCGTTATTGGTAGTGAGCAGCGACATCCCTGCTTCAACAGTCGCATTTCACATTCTCCACTAATTATTCCCATGTGGTACACTTGTGGGTGGAAACGTTTAGTATTCAGTCTGGGTAACACACCTACTTTTTTGAAGCTCACAAGACATTCTTTTCAGCTGGTGTCAGCGTTGATTGAAACTCATAGTGAAAAGTGAGATTTTGATGATGATGATTTTGACGATGTCAGCAGTTACATGACATGAGTCGTCCACTTCTGCGCCAAAGTTGAATAACCGTTTTCGTCCATCCATAATCCGCATGACTTCAGTTCGGGTGGTATTGGATTCAAACGTCGTAGTCGTACCCCGATCTTTAAAATGAAGCTCCAAAAAGACCATTCCAATTTGTAACTAATTGTAAGTGTGAAACTGCGTTCAGGACTCTGATTTTAATTTGCGACTCTTAATGACACACCCAACATTAATCGATGACAAGCAAGCAGAGCCGACAAGCCGAGTCGTTGTGTAGTCTTACCTGTTTTGATGCTCGCGAGATAACTCAAATTAACCAAAACATTCTCTAGTGGAAGTAGTTAATAGTCTGGTGTGTTTTAAAGGGACATCGAGTCATCAAATGAATAGGAAGGGGACAACCGTCTTATAAGAGCAGTGCAGACTTGTAGGGTTTAGAAACCACTGGTCTACAGCGTAAGAAAAGCGAAAGTACAAAATATCTTACTATGACGTCTTGTTGTGTAATGTTGTAATGTGCTCGTTCAATATGAAATGTGGCAGTGGAGATGTATTACAGTTGTTATAAATGGACATATTATAGGGCCAAAGATTCACCATGCCATTCTGAAGAACTTGACTGTAAATGTTACCCTAGCCTGGAACGATTCTGTTGCCGTTTACTCTGTTGATTAGTTGATGTCTACTTGTTATTCGGCTGAAATGTCTTAACAGAAACGTGCGGAAACGTTTGTGAATTAGAAGGGTTTTGATAATTAAGAGATTTTGGTAATAGAAGATACTTGGTATTTTTAGTTCGTTACTTCCTTCTAGAAAACATTTTGTCGTGATTTAGTCAAGATTGATCATGTATTTGGATTTCTTGCTTCTATACTTTAAGCGCATGCGTACGTTGCAGTGTTCCAGCCAAGGATGTCAAGAATGATATTTGTGAGGTCAATGTTACAATAATGTTACAACGTTTGTAACGTGAAGAGATTTCTTGATCTGAGGTTTCAAACAAGTCTAAAGAAAGACGCAGTCTGAACTGCCTCTTGCGGCGAAGCAAATTTTGATTCTGTCGATAGTGGAACCCAACATTGATGATAGAATCCACCATATTCCGTGATATACCACCTGAAGGACAGCAAAAGCGAGCGGGGTTTTTTTTTCAGAGCTCCACAATTGAATCTCTACCTACATTTTTAGTCGAAGAAGTGAGCCCGGCAACAGGTTCAGCTCGTAAGAAATAACCAATTCATTAGCATAGGTAGGCTTGATGTCTTTGCATTGTTGGATGCAGTTTGCGAAAAGTAAACATCCTTTCAGGTCATTAGAAACATAAGACAATCTTAAAATCGAATAATCCAATAAGGTTAAAAACGTACTGTAGCACTTCTGTAAAGAGCATGGTAGCCAGAAAATTTTATGGATGATTTTTGGTTACCTTTTTCGCGACGGGGCCATATTTCAGACACTAAAAAAACCATGGGCATTTTGCTGTCCTTCAGGTAGTGCATCACGAAATATGGTGGATTGGACCATTAAAGATAGGTTCCATCGTCGCCTGAATCAAAATTTTGCGGGGGCGACTACCTGCGCAGTATTATAAAAATTGTAGAAAGACGTCGTTACCGCCAGTGTGACTGTCGCCAATCGCAAATTCCAAAAGCGAACGAAGTAAGGCTTAATTGAACTTATACGTCTCTGACATCCCATCAAGATTTTAAAAAAACTGTTATATTAGCAGCAGCCACCGATTGGTTGCATCAGTCAACACCTCGGGTTTGTTCAGAAACGATAAACATGGTGGCATCCAATGAGAAGTTATTTCAGTTGATAGTTACGCGGTTTCTGTCGTATTTTCACTTCATCAAAACTGATATGTGATACGGAAAGTATTGCCCAGAAACAATATAAAATGGCGAAATATCAAAGTACGTAAAATGTCTCAGTTTTAGGGGCACTAGTCATGTATAGTGCATTTAACGTAAGCTTTCTTACACAAAGTGTGCTTTTTTATAGTAAACATCAAGTTTATTTTAGCCTGATGAATATCTATGGAGTCCATATGTAAATGGAGTCTAATCTTGATTCAACAAGGAGACACCTTCTAGATTTGTTTTAGGAAAAGGGCACCAGATACTTGCACCGACAACTTTTACACGAGCTTTAGACATTTCTGCAACCAACGGCAGCACACTTGCTGACAAATAACGAATTACAAGAGAACTTGATCAATGAGGTTTCAAACAAGGCGGAGGAGGTTGTTTCCAGGAAGGGTCAATTCAGAGAATGGCGGGCTTGTCGTTTGCAGCATCTTGGTTTGATCCTAGTCCTTACCTTCTAGTCCAGGAGTCATTATTTAGAAGCCCATGCAACATACTCTCAGCGAAAGCGATTGTTGATTTGGAGTGGCTGGACGTATGACTTGTCTTTGAGAGAATGTTTGCAAACTTAGAGATATTATCCGATGAAGACCCTCGATTTGTACTCGCAGAACTTTTGAAAGCTTTTTGCTATTTATTACAAAACAATCTTTAAATTCATTCACCTACCACTAAACTAAATTTTGTGACCTGAGCTTGAATATAGAGAAACCGGTAGGACGACAATATTGGTGACTTTTCAATGAAAGTAAAAGCTAACCATGTAACGGGAACTGAAACTTATCCAAGGATATGCACATCCTCAATATGCTTGCGTCTTCTATGTTCCATGCCTTCACTGTCATACAAGTTCACAAATTTGCAACGAGTACCTTTCGAACGACAATATATCTGTTTCATAGTTTCCTGCTTTCGTTACCAGAGCAAGGTGAGTACTGTCTTTCCACACGATACGGTTTCTGAACCACAATATATTAAAATGGATTAATACCAATCGTATTTCATATGAGATTGATTTGATATGAGAGTGTGGTCATTCATAAAGTACGTATGCTTAAATTTTATAATTTTGACCCCCTCCTTCTTGTTAAGCTTTTTTACACTTTGCAAAGACCCCTTCCCGTCGTATGCTTTACGTACACATCCCCCCCCCGCCTATGTGAGGCGCTGCTTTATTAAGATGATAAAGATAATAAACAAAAGGCTACAAGTTGCTAAAGATAACAAGTGTTTAATATCCAATCATTCTAAATAAAATAATAAAATGATATACTAGCTACAAATGTTACATTTACAGATTGTGAACAATTGAAAGTCACGCGAATATTAGGGCAAAGATCAATAATTCTCTTAAAATTAATTTTTCAAAGCGTGAGTGTGTTTATGTCCTCCCCCTCCCTTTAACGTTTTCATGCACTTTGGGATACCTCCCTTCGTCAGGGCATACGTACTATTTGCATGATCCAAAGTTAAGTGTTGCTTGTAAAAAGTACGGCTATGTGTACATTCGGACTTTAAAATATGTAAGTCCCTCGAACCCCGTCCCAAAATATTGTACAGTTTGAAAAAGAGCATTTTAGAGATACATGTCAGACCTCCCTTCTGCTAAGCAGACAGGTCTAGAAAAACAAAAAATACCAGGAAGCAACAAAGTTGGCGCAGGCTTCTCCTTGGATCTTGACCTAGTTTATTTGTTTTCTTTTTTTCAGTAAAACGTTTGTGTTGGTGGCCCCCAGATATATATTTCTGGAGGTTATGCCAATAAATGATCCGACAAACATCTGCTTGCATATAACAAGGGCTTCCCTGGTGCTCCTTTATAAAAGTCATTCCACATTTCCTCATCGATTTAGACATTTTTAAATGTTTAAGCTATACGTTTCTTTAAGGCGTGATTCATATAAGCGTCCATTTCGTCCACTGTCACCATGTACTTGTGGCCCAAGCCAAAATTACGAAGACGCCCTCCTCTTCGAGCGCAATGCGTAGTAAATATACACGACCCATTCTAACCTCAATTTATCCTTTGATCTCCATATCGTGTGATTTCACTCCCTACCAGAAGGGGACCTGGATAACTATTTATTAAACAAATTATTTGGCTTACCTTACTTCAAAGCCATTAATGAAATCGTCATATTAATTCCCAACCATTGTATGATTACGTTTAATGCAACCGTTTTCTCATTTTTTTCTACTTAAATTTGACGAGAGAAATATTAGAAATGAAATCAAAAAAAAAGATTTGGTAAACATGGGAGCTTGCTTGAGTTATAATTCATTCAATAAAGAATCAAATGAAATGCAAAGAACCTCTTCTTGATATCCCTATAGGTTTTGTTTATCAATGACAAAAAGAGATTAAGTACACTGTAAGAGAATACGAGTCTGTTCTTGCTTCTCAATTTAAGCTAACGCGTTTGGATTGCTATGATATTCATGCAGAATTACAACAGTTCACGTGTGGTCCCACACATTTTTCGCACTGAGATAACAAGCATTCATCTATCAAAAGCTAAATTTAATTATCTTCTATTTTTCTTTGCAATGAGAAAACGACTTATTTCTCACTTTCTTAAAATGTGGTCTGTCCAATAACAAAGTACAACAAGAAATACCGTATCTTCAAAAGACAAACCCAGAGTAGTCAATTCTTTTTGATCAGGCATTTATAACCAGTTCTAACACCTGGAATTCTATAGCACTTAGATACACCAATAGAAGACATCCGCTGGCACAAAACCCGATCACCTTGCAGTCAGTAGGGTGCTGTGCACAAGTGTAACATGACAATTTTGTGAAATCTAACAGCTAGAAATGATTTTACAGTCCTTGCTGTTAAGGATGGTCTGTCAAGGTATAAGTACTGCGCCTTCTCACAAACATCGACATACACCATTTCAAATCTTGAATTCTAACTCCCCAAACCCTCTAATTCATACCATAACTTTATGATTTGAGGCGAATTAACAGTGTTTCATGAAACCCTCTGCAGGTTTAAACTCTTGGTTGCAATGGGTATTCAAAGCAGTATCTCTATGACACGCATTTGGTTGTTGGGTTACCATTGTGATTCAGAGAAGAACTGTTTTCTACGAAAAACCGATATTGTAACGCAGTGGGAGCTCTTGTAGTAGGGTAGAGATTCTTAGCTCCGTCAAAGATTTTAGAGAAACTTTCACTTTCTCTGTAAGGCCATTATCATTATCTTTAATGTCAGAAATTCAGGAACTAATGTTAGCCCCAAGAAATGGCCAGAGCGAAATGCATTTCGAGAGAACATGTTTGTTAAATCAGATCACTGAATCGATTTTCTACGTGCGATTAAAAAAGGCTAGCTGCGGTCTTCCTTTGACATTTATTTGATCGGACTTAAATGGGTGGCTAATGGAGTTTACTTTCTGGATTCTGAAGTGAAGTACAGTCCTACAAATGGTAATCATGGAGAAAAACCTTTGCAAAACTCATCAAACGACTACATAAATAGAAAAAGTTTTCAAATGTTCGTAAATTACGAATACGTTACAACGAGTAAGCAAGTCACATGGCATGAAGTATAAAGAACATTAGCATTCTGGCCTCTTTGGATCAACACAGTTTAGGGTGAGGCTGAAACGCAAGATGGTACTGAACGAAGAAGGGTCTGGAACAAAGATCTGGCCTTCTTAGAATAGCTTAACACCAGTTTCATTGTTTATCAGGGATTCTGATTGCGAGACTGAAAGACGCTTCCTCGAAGCATTTAACAATTTGTAAAAAAAGCAGAATGTGTCTCCATTCATTGATGCTTGAGTGATTCGATCACAAAGGTCGCTCTAGGATGTTTCCTACCTTTAGCTGAAAGGAGGAGTGAGCACATAATGATCATAAATAAATGAAACAAACAAACTAACAAACAACAAGGAGAGAACTACGCTATTACAGTAGTTCCCCGTTTTAACGAAAAGTCTAGTCATCATCATAAGAATTCAGGTGGTGGATACAGTAAGGAATATACATGTTTAAATCATAAAATGTAATTTCTTGGGAGTTATGTACATTGAAAATTATTTTACATCTTCATGTGGCTGCGAATCCTCATTATAATTTTCTAAACATCATCCATTGATACCTACTTGATTATTAACAAGAAAGAAACCCCTTCATCTGACTTTACATATGAAATTCTTCATCTGTCTTCATAAATTTATAAATAGTCTTTGTCCAGTGGTGTATCAAGGCAGTTGATCGGGTGAGGACGTCTCTATGATCACCCATGTGGTATCATGACAATTTTAGGGAGCAAGATGTTATCGTTCTCAGTCAACAGCTTAAATATGCATTGTCAGTAGAAAATTTTAAAACATTTGGAAAAAAATCTTTATTGCACGCCTCAAGCCTGTGTCTCAGGTGTTCACTTCTGTTCTACGCAAGCCACTCTACGGAAATTCTGTTTACGCAAAGGCAGGCATCAAAACATCCAGTATTTGCAAAGATTAGAGAATGGTACAACGTCAATCTCCTCGGGGAATGATCACATACGATAATCAGTCCTTATAAATGGGTATGGCTCATTTGCCACTGCTGTTCCTCTATGGATGTGTCAAGGCACAACTGACCTGCTATCCAAGGGACCTAGTAAAAAGCAAAGCAAACAATGCTGCACAGGTTAGAAAGTAACGCAATTCAATTGTATGACAACATTCCAAGGCGACCGCTCAACGATTATGTTACTATTTAGGCCAGCGGCAGACGAAGAAAAACATGATAAATAGTGACGCTTGTAGTGTATTCATTGGAGCGAGTGGGAGAGACAAGCATTATGAAGCTTTTGACTGCTTGACATTTGACTTGTTCGATATGAAACTAACACAACAACTAACGAGTAAAACACTTATCGAGGGCAAAAAGAACACAATCTCTCCTACGAGTTTAAAAGCTGCTACATAAAGGTATCTTTAAACAGCTATTATCTGGTAACAAACTGAGGATTTACGTGATTTAATACTAATAACGGCAAGCACAGCAGTCCTTCCATAGTGAAATAACATGACACAAAGAGGCTTCGAAATTGCTTGCAGGGAGGATGAGGAACTAATGTCGTGAATAAAAATTTTGAGTTTATTACCAGAATACTGATAAATCACCTGGTTGAGCAGCACGCTCCAAAATCATTGGTCTCGGGCTCAAGTGTTGGCAGTAACAATATTATTTTCTCTTGATGTTTTGATCTGATATTGTTAATAAATAGCTACCCTTACCTTCAAACACCGAGGGCTTTTGTCTCAACCATGGTGTATTCCGTCGAAATCCGAATGGGCCATTGAAACCATTAATTGGATTCGTATTTTGCATAAAGTGTGCATGACCACCAACCACATCTGTTGAGTAACCTGCAAGGAATCGAAAAGGAGGTAAAGAAAATCTATCAAATAGGACAAACAATGTTATAATTTTTGTGAAGTAAAGTTCTTTTCATTGCTTTACGTGGGAATGTTTATTCATTAAAACAATAATGAATCTGCGCCTTCATCCTGTTTTTAAGTTGTTTACCATAATGTTATTTTTCAAGCAATGTTTCAGTGGTGTATTCAATCATTCGTTTGTTAATGGGTGGTAAACAAATACACGAAGTTGCGAGTGCAACCTGACTTGATAATTAAAAGGTACCCACACTCCGCTGTGGTACATGAGGGAGCTTATGCAAGAGATAACGATCCGCTAGGCGATGGGGAGATTAAAGAGAGGGGCCTAAGCAGTAGTTGACGATCTGTCCCCTGCCAAATTGTGCTTTCGCAAGCTGTCGAGCACTTAGCCCATTAATTGTTGTTTGAAGATCAAGGTGTAGAAGGATCTCTGTGAGAATTCTACGAAAATTGCTATTGGAGAAGTATATGATGGGTTGATGCAGGCTTATGATGCAGATCATTTTGCCATCTTTATTATGCAAGTTCTACATCAAATCATGTTATACCGTGTTGGAATTGCGTGAAATTCGACTTGAATGAATGGTGCACAGTTGAACTTCGTTTCACAATGGATGACATAGTCAGATTATCCGAGGCATTAAAAATCCCAGCATATTTTTCTCGCAACAATCGCGCGAGATTTGATGGATTGGAGACCTTCTGACCTAAAAGACTTGCTTACCCATGCTGGTACTCCGATATGGTACCGCGATTTTGGAGAGGAGTGCCACAGTTGAGTTTGATGTTCAATCGGGACGCATTTTGAGTGATTCTACTCCTTCACACATCAAAACATTAACCCAGGTTTTGTAATCTTTTAGTAAACATAACAATGCCAAGTACTGGCATCTTTTATCGAAATACAGCAATATTTTCCTTCGTTATCTACTTGACGTGAAAACCAAGAAAATTTTCACTAGTTGATGAGGAGAAGCGGGTGGGGAATGACCGAAATAAATCATGCGCATTAGCGCTAGTCCCAGGTCTTTCTCTCTAATCTTGTCATCGTCTAGTGGATAGATCTAGTGGATAGAGCTAGTGGGTTTTGAATAAGCAGTATTTACGAGAAAAGCTGCTTGGACCTGAAATTGCTCCCATATACTGAAAACTGCCCTAGCTTGTGAATGCTTTATCTTGATCATAAAGAACTACTTTGCGTCTGCGGCATCACCAGTAATCTCAACTACCAGCAGGATCGTGTGTCTTTCAGTAATTGCAGCTCAGTATTTAGCAATTTCTCTTTAAGTGCTAGGCTGTCTACGTTGGTTGCGCGTTAATGAAAGAATCGATCAGTACTTTTAGTCGTCTACAAACAAAACATCAATTCGCCATTGGAAACAGCCGTCTCCTGTTTCTCAAAAATCGAAACCATCATTATAACGTGACTCTATCATAGAGTAACCAAAGCGGTGCCAAAAGGTTCGGGGAAAATTCTTTTCGTATTACAGGTAGGGCTGGGTCGGCCTTTCAATGGTCTGTCTCTTCTAGCGTCAATCTACATTAAAACAAGTAACTATTTGATTTGCAGACGAAAATTACTTATCTTTTCCTCCGGCCTTTTCGCTAGCTAGCTTGAGCTGCCATTACTTTGTGTGCAGCACCAACTATACATTCACTATACACTAGGCACTATACATTCTGCTTAACTATTTAATATTGTGAGCTGGGTATAAAGTCATGTTTCTTCCGTTTCCGTCCTATTCTGAAAATTTGTGCTCTAAGGAATGTCAAACGGGGGAAATTAACATAAACATTTTTTGAACTGCGATAATATAGCATGCAAATGGCTTTTACTCAGTATGGTAATACCAGGATGTGTTGTATAATAGCAAAATAAGTGTTTAGTCAATCGTGAGTAGAGGGGTCTAAGAATACTTACCAGCTCCATTACCATTTCGAGTGCTGATGTAACTTCCCATTCGCCCTATTTCATAGAATCGATCAACTTGTTTGCCATTCATAGATTCTCCTCCTGGTCGATCAAGCTGTGAGAAAAGTAATGGAATGTTACAAGTTCTGAGATTTACGTTTTGACGATTGTTGAAAATGTGGTGATATGTAGCCTTAAGTTTATTCTGATGTGTCGCGAAAACATGATCCAGGTTTAACGATCGTTAATTATATCTCATCGACGATGATTGATCAATCTCAAGTACGGGAATGGAGAATGGGGGCGGGGCGGGTGGGGTGGGATGGGGCAGAATCTTGTTTGAGCTCTTTCTAACAAAAGTCTGGTCTCTTCAATTTTGGCATATGTCACTATCGTAATTAGCTGAACTATTGTTATAGATCGTGACCAATTTCTTGTAATGTAAACAAAAATGTTGATAGCAGGTATATCAAAGCTTTTCATAGGAAATCAAAGTCTTTCTGTTACTTTCTAGGAGTTTAATGTGATTGCATGTGTCCATTGCAAAGAGCATGTTGAATGAATCGGCAGTTTCACGTAGAAGAAGTACATTAATCATCCATTAGTAAGAAATCATCGTTAATGTTTATTTCAAGAGAGCGAATATATGAAAACCAATTTTAAAAAATCGTTGCTACGTAAAAGAAACCCAAAATCACTTTGATATATGAGAAAAGATATCTTTTAGCATGAATTATGGTTTTGTAAAAGTGGCCATCGCGCATACTGTCTGTTCTTTTACGCTCGTTTTGCCCAAAGTGGTCTCCATTGCTTTTATTGATGTTCAGGCTATTTTTTCACAGAACCATAAGTAACATAAAATAACCAATTTGGTTGGCATAGGCTCTCGACTATTATCGTATTTGGTAAAGAATTGATGCAGTTTTAACGCCGTGCACTCCCCTTGGCAGAGGTTAAGGCGGTGTCCATGTACATTGGACTTGTTTGGAGCATAGACCACTTTAAGACCGGGTGAAGAGTTAAATAGCTCTATACATTTAAGGTAGCGTAATGATTTATTTTAGACAGTTAGGACTATGTGAAAGAAAAAACCTGGGCTTATTGCTGGAATCTTAGAAGCAAATGGCGGATAGGGCATTAGCCCAGGCCCCCGCACTTTCACCCCCCCGCTCCTTTCCTTCCTCCTGAGAGATACATGATAGACCTGACATCGACTTCGCAAGTATGCAATATTTATTTTAATATTTTTATACTTCAAAACATCTGATTTAGCTACCTTGATCTCCCCCCTTTCACTATGGTTTACATTTTAAATGACCATATTAGCCTTGATGCATCCTATTGGAGACTGCCTAGGACTCCAGTCTGTTTTCTTCCACGTTGATTATCTATTGGCCCTATGTTTTTATAACATTTTGGCCACTTTATCATCAATGTGATCGAATGCATTTGTATCATACTTCCATCTTAACGAAACTCCAAGTTGAAAACTGTTACTACCATTAATTGTTTATCAATGCAGGAACTGTTTGGGGGATTCAAGCAAGTATACTATCAGAGATTATGAAACAGTGTTTTTTCAGTCCTAATTACACTCCGTATCTCACAAAATAAGAACTCATTCTCGTTGACTTGAAATACGAACTCTGAACCCCTGGTTCTTTGTGTCTTTTCTTCGTCGATACTTAAATTTCATCACCTGTATCGATAATTAGCGCTGAGCATGAACTCTGGTTTAACAGTTTGTCACATAATGGCGTTACAACAACATTCTCAAAATTTCCATTAAAATTTATCTATGTCTTTTGTTTATAATTGACTTAACGACCCTACCGAGACTTCAAGTGCGGATTATATTATTGTAGTTGTCATGTATTTTCTTTCCTTTATTACTGTTTAATTCGTAGATGCTGATAGGCAATCAGATAGTTTGATGATCAACTAACCAACTTCAGCACAAAGATGAGTCTGTGAAATGATGGAAATGAAACATATATCTGTCCAAGCCTCGATAATTTCAATCACTTTTTACTCGTAAACGAGGCAGAAAAATGGTTAGATCTATACTCAGAAACTTCGTACCTCATCATAAAAGTCGAGTGTTATATCTTTAAAGCTTTGCTATCTTTAAGGCTTACAGAAATCAGATGAGGCCTTTATGTAAGGAAAGACTCAACTGACCATCTGTGCATGGTGAATTCTAATCAGAAATGGCACGGTTTTGTTACTTTCTGACTTGACAAGTAATAAACCTATTTAAAGAGCCAAAACACTATTACAGCTGTTTCATTTTGTTATCATTTTAAAAACAACCATGGATTTGCCATAAACCGAATAGAAATCTCAGCCTTACCTGTCCTGTTTTCCTTAACGTCCTTTTGACATCTCTCGATTCAAAATATCTCTTGGCATGCTTGTCCTTTTGAGCATTGTAAGGTGGAATAGCTGTGGACAGTTTAGGTGATATGTGTCCTGAATCGTCGGTGAATGTTGACACTGCAACGCCATCTAAAACGAAGCCTTTTTCCAATTCTCTCAGCTCCTGAGCTGATTTCTCTGGAGGGCCATATTTCATACAGCGTGGTAAGACTCGACCAGATTTTGATCGAGTGCGATCGTCCATGTCATCCCTCATAGAACCTGACGCTCACTTTCAGACATTTCTTTCTGATACTCATGTCATCTTCCAACAACGAACAGGGCACTTAACCTGAAACAAATTTCTCCATAGCAACAAGGTGGAACGAGACAAAGGCTTCCATAACAACACATTTCTTTTATCCTCTGGTGAGTTGTAGGTTTCCGCTCGAATGGGCCACTTGATGACCGCAGAAATCAGGTCAAACAAAAGCCTTTTGTAAGTTTCTATTGATACAAAATGCTGTTTGTTTGTTAATTTTTGGTGACTGAAGATGAGGTAAGTGCATGAATACTGACAGTTTCATCGACTGCAACGGTATAGGAAGGAAATCATCCATCAACGCAGACTTGAATCTCAAATAGAAGGGAGTTGTAATAGTCAGGAAGGTTAGGAAAATGTGATGAACGGATAAGGCTGAAAGAAGGCTATAATTTGATTATTAAATCACCATCAAGGGAGGCCAAAAAATTCATAACTTAAACAGGCACCTAAGTTGGCACGAAACAAATGATCCCTCATCAATATCGAGTAATGATAAAAAGCATCCTTAACCCTAGTCTAT
>JAAAKL020005534.1:0-17546 GCA_010016065.2 Carybdea cf. marsupialis auct. non (Linnaeus, 1758)
TCAATCATGTATTTAACAGCGTATATCAAGAATCTTTTATGAAATATTTATATCCAGTACATATGCCGATTCTGTGCATGACAAATGCACATAAAACGCATATAATTGATAAGGATTTTAATCATCGATGATATTTATGTACAATTTGTATCCAAAATTTTATCACATCATCTTATTACTACATATACAGACAAACATATCGTATGATGTATTTTTTGTAGTCTGCAAGAATATGATATTTTGAGGAAAGAGGATTTCGAAATTGTAAGTTCGAAAAGATACTAGAATAATTCAAGACACTATTTGCGCTGCAATGAGTTCATTTGACTATTTCCAGTTTACACTTTTGTGCCTTTGTCCTGCGCGTAATTTATATTTCCCATTATCTCCTTGGCTGCTTTCCTTCTTTCTACTCTTGCTCCATGTATATGCACCACACTTTTTGTTACTTTGCTAGGTTATTACTTTCCGAAGTTTCTGTAGTTTTTATCAAGCCGTGGATTGTTATGTTTCCTCACATTTCCCTCTCGCTTTCTGTTGCCAATGATTATTAATTTGGAGGCACCTTGGAGGACTAGGAGCTCGCGTACAAACGAAAAATAGCTTCAATTAGGGTGACCCCCCAAATGAGATGGGCTGGCTACGCCGTCGATGTTATATCTTTTCCTACGTAAGCACGTGGATACAGTTAGAGGTACGCAGAGGCACACTCACGGCTGTTCCTTAGCACTAGCTGTCAGCCTCTATTTTCAGGGGGCTGTGGCAGACATTTTACAGTAAAGCTGAAAAACTACGCGAGGTGGTCTGCAAATAGAAATATAACGGCCATAGTTTATTTTAGTAATCTGTATCACACAGACACAACAAAACCTTTTCCAGTGCACTCCTGACTCCTCTTTATGCTCGTGTGACAGCTGTGATAATTTTGTTAGTAATTTAATGGCTATTATAAAATGCAAAATGCCATAGCGATATGTACGGCCAGGACTACGTAGTGATAGTCAGTGACTCTTGTTAAATGACAGAGGTGGCTGGTGGCCTTAAAGGATGGTGGGGTAGACTATTAAGGATGGCGTTTTGGGGCGTTGTCATAAAATATTCCTTTGAGCCACTCTCTTTTCATTGTTTCCATTACTTTTTTGTCCAGAGCAACAACTTATTTATCCATCTTCTAATCAAGAACAAAGGAGACAAACAACCAGATGCCTACTTTGCGTGGTCGTATACAGTTCTAATGATTGATTTCTAATGAGGGACTGTGTCATGCCCTCTAATGTCGTGCCTGCACTATCTAGAAATGCTTGGGAGACCACTCGACCCTTAAACCTAATGTCACCTCTGGGAGTATTACAATCCTGAAACACAAGACATAAAGGAATGGATGGTATTTCACGTCATAGATGTGGCTTAAATCGGGCGTGCTCCTTGCTCATCGATTTATCACGAACTTATCCCCGTTACTGCGAGTGTGAAAGGGTGGCGAATTCAGTAACAGAACAGCATTCATAATGGATGATGATGTTAGGACAAACTACAATAAATGGGATATCTAGGCTAGTATAACAAAATGACAGCAGAACTTATTTAAAATGCGCATATGACACATGCAATATAACTCTGAAGGTTGTGTGCAAGACATATTTCAAAACAGATAGTGACACTTGCATATGATGCAGTGAAACAACGTCAGTATTGCAAGCTGAAAGTGCATCTACGAAGAAGAAGAATGTGATGAATCATACCTGTGTTACTGCGTGCTTCTATCCACCCGAGACTAAGCAGTACGCAAAACTTTAAACTCTCACTCCTCTAGAGTTCGAGATATTTCTAATGATGTGTCGACCGTGTTTACCTCTGAGTCGATGAGAGTTCGCTTTCCATGGATATGGTGTCTGATTCCCATGCCTCATGTCGCAGTGTGAGGTTAACAATTCGAGAACAAGAACCATTTCCATGGTTACGTCAGGGACAAGCGGACCAGATGCTCCTTTTCGATGATTCTTAGCCAATTAAATGCTTACAATCTACTCGTCCGTGAGTATTCAATAACTCCACTGTGGCAAGACACGATTTTGTTCCTTCTCATCAGGATCAAGGTTTGACAAAATCATCAATCGCAAACTTGCCAGTCCGCAAGATAAGAACTATTTTGTCTGGAAAGAGTGTCAAAAAGGCTTAGATAACCATTATCTAAATACAATTAATCGTGCATTCACTCACTATATATTGTCCAATGTATTTTTGAAATGATTTGATGGGTAATGGCCCACCTAACCCCCTGCACGATCCGCCAATGGTAAATACGTGCGGTAAGAGTGCTCAGGAAAAGATATTAATATCGATTTTGAAGCAATAAAATTGAGCAAATACAAGATCTTCTTTTATGTCAAGTACATGTCTATAATAAAAATTATCCATTAGCTCACTTTAGCTAATTTAGAGACTTCAATCTGTCCTTAAACTTCAAAGATGATCGATTTCCTGAACTACTACGATTGAGTTTATCACTCCCACCTAACGCTCTCCTCATGTAGCTACCGTAGAGTAGTAAAATAATGTATGAGTGTAGGACAAGTTCAAGTACAATTAGAAGAAGGACAAGAGAGAACTGCTCACGAGATTAAAATTCAAGGCGTGAAATCTTGCATCAACAACATTTACAGTAGAGAAAACTGCCGTTTGAACGTAAGTTACAAGAACTGATAAAGTAGGCAAAACTACTTTCCACTGGGCTTCTTTATAAGCACCGCCTGAAAAAATTCACCTACATACTAGATTCAGGCGTGAACAGTTCAACTTTGAGGACATTTTTCATGGAAAACTTTTTTCCTGTAAGAAGTTGTAGACATTCTACTTTAAAAGCTCAGGGATCAGAGTGTTTAATGTTAAATATTTTATTATATACTGCATGAAAATATGCCTTCCTTCCTACAGAAAATGGCGTCTCTCTATCCATTTTGAAATACTTGTTCCCCTACCAAGAAAGAGGTACTGGTCAGACTCGTTGTGTAAAAAAGAAATTTATGGAGATCATGGGATTCGGTGTAGCTGGCAAGTACATATCAATGTCAAGATTTTGGAAAATGAAACAAATTTACAAGGGGGGGGGGTCTCTTTAAGACCGATACTGAAGGCATTTAATTTCTATGGCTGTCTATAAAACATTCATTGTAAGACTTTAACCTTTGAATCCTTTTGCACGTAAAAATAAACAGGAGTTGCGCATCCCTGATTTCTGTCTTGAGTCAACATGCTGTTTTTGCATCGAATGGTATTTTTGAGACGTGGTTCGCAAAGCAGAAGGCCTGAGGTAACACCTCCTCCCTAAAGAATTTTCTAAAGACGTTAATACATAATGGAGTCTACATGCTTAAAATAATTAAGGCATTGACATACAAAAACTATAATGGTTTTCAAAACAGGCTACTTAAATCTTCTTGCATCCCAAAGGGAGCCATAACACAGCAACCCTCTTCGACCCCCATCAACAGCCATGGTCATTTTTCGGTCGTTTGCTAGCTTGTCTAGCTCATAGTATCGTATACTTAAGTGTTCTTACATGAAATAGTTTAATAACATTCGCCATATGCAATCCACTTTCTCCCTAGCGTGTCATGGCACAACATGTCTGCCAATCCATCTGCATTGAAATCTCCCACGTGTATTTGAGCTCCTCTGTGATAGCACCATCGCATATTACGATGCCAGTTGGTACGGGCATCTCGTTTGTTTTCTAAAGTATATGATATCCACTTGTATCCATTGCGTTTCCCGTGACAGAGAAGATCAGCTTTACCGTCACCATTGAAATCTCCAACGAAGAGTTTGCCAGGAGGCACACACCATCTAGTTCTGCTAGTTACCGTAGTTCCTACGAATGAAATAAATTGTTTGAAGTTATCACATATATTCTATACGTTGTCTAGATTTTTCCTTTCTCTGTATTTCTTTCTTTTCCTCTTTCTATCCTTATTCACTTATTTTTCTATAAACGTTTTATATTAAATATTTCGAAAACAATTTTATTTCTTTTTTACCTGCTTAGGGACCTTTCCAAACTGACCTTAAGTGAACATGCAGAAAAAGAAATCTAATATGAGGTATGTGAAAGTTAACTAAGAGGGGGGGAGCTCAATGGGGAAATAAGGTCAAACGAAATTTGATTGTACCCAAAAAAAAAGGCAGTGCCCATCGAGGCCTAAGGTCAATAAGGTCAATAGCCTAGTCTTTTTCAGACTAGTTACATCTGGTCAAAGGTCATTTTCCACAGGAGGTGAAGATAGGAAAACAAATTTCCTTTAGTTGTTTTAAAAATGCTGAAATGAGACTTTGGTACCAAATTAAAATCCCACGGTGTAGGATTCATGACATCTAAGGGAAGAACTTATAGAATCGTATAAATTTGTGTCTACTTAAGTGTCACTGGTCTGTTTTATTCAGCAATTGTAGACTGCGTGTTTTTGTATGCGAGCTCTGAATATAACGAAATAGGTTTTTTGAATCACCCCAGAGAATACTCTGTTTATTCAGTTTGTGAATAGTGAACATTGGTCCATACTATGCTGCGAAAACTTGACAACTCAATTTCGGATTCTATTACGAAACAAAAGCTATCCGTCTAAACTAAGGCGGCACGATCGTTTTATTTTAACTCGGAATATGCTCATACGTTGAATTTCCTATCTTTCTTGTCAACAAATTTAAAGTTTCCTCTGTCTGTTCCTCAGACATTGATTGGTCAAAACAACACCAACAACAAAACTAACAAAACTAAACTTGTCCTAAAAATTGCATGTATGTTTAAGAACAACACCAGTGTTCTCAGCTACTAGTCTAACTTACCTTTCCTGTTATCATGTATTGGTATTCGTTACCTCAGCGAATGGAGCAGCTTCATAAGTTCACACCATAGTACAACTTCCTCAATTCATCAAGATGGTTTTAAAGTACTCTGGATAATATCCCCTGTAAACTTTTAGTTAGAATCACTGAGCTGTCGCTAACAAAACTAAACTTGTCCTAAAAACTAGAAATGGTATTATCCTAGTCTTGCTCATTACCACCCTTACCCTTATAAAGCCTCTTATGTCTGAAAATAAGTAGTACAGGGCTTCCTTATACCAGAGCGTATACTACGGTTGTACTAATGAATAACCTCGGACTACGTACTAACAGTCAGCTTTGCGTATTTAAATTCCTGTTTATCAAGTCTTTAGTTTTTACTCTGTTTACTCTTCCTTTTATACACACTCAGCGATTATTTCATCTTTCTCTACGTACTCAACCCTGTCAAAAAATCCCTCAATACCTCTTTACCATCAACTGCTCCTTTCTGTGGCCACAAATCAATTTTGATAGATTCAAGAGTCTTTTTGTCAAGCCAAATCGTTTAGTATTTTCATTCTCGGATGCCTAACAATCGCAGAGACAAGTTTTTCTTACCGACTTAGGATTCAAATTCTGCAGCCGCCTTCCTACACGAAATGTTGGAAAATGCAAAGCTTTTAAAAATTTTATTATTCAAATTATTTCCCAGGAGGGGCTATATGATATCAGATAATATTTCAGATTGGGTCATAACTAGCCTATTTTCATAAGCGAATTCATATGGGTAAGAATACCGTTAGCTGATTTAAACGAGTTAGAACCCACTAGGTTACGTGTCAACGCAAAATCAATCCTTACAAATATTGGTACACATCCCATATGGACCTGTATATGTATAACTAAACTCTCAGCTTACACGTACCCATTTGTTGCGTCAGTTCGTACGTGTTCTAAGTGCTGTCGGTATTTCACGTGTTTCCAGGTGGTTACTGCCCTGAACTGTGGGAGTTTAAGTTGCAAGTGTTTTAGATTTTTATTATCGAGGCAGTATCCGTGTACAGTTGTAATTGTCAAGCTGCTTTCTTTTGTTCGGGCGTTTAATGACTTCCTTCAGTTATTTAGTACCCCAGAGTTAAAGCAACAAAGTGGTAAAGTTGTCTAACATTAGTACGCAGTACGTAAATTTACTTTCAACCTACCGTAGAAGTGGCCCCTGCAATTCGCCAAGGAGTATTGAATACGTCCATTCCTTTGGTGGCACATCATATCATCTCTTTTATCACCGTTGAAGTCTGCGATAAAGAGGCTCTGATGACGACACCACCGCATATTTCGATGCCATGAGGTGCCGGTAAAATGCCCACGCCTGTTTGCCAAGGAAATCCACTTATATCCCGTTCGGCGATCATGGCACATCATATCTGTTCTCCTGTCCCCATTGAAGTCACCCAAATACAAAAATGCACCCCTGTGGTTGCACCATCCCATATTTCGGTACCAGTTGACCCTTGTAAAATATCCTGTCAAATTAAATTAAAAGAACAGTCTTTCTTCATCTTTCCAAAAAATAAAGAAAAAAAAATGACACATAACGAACAGCCCATGAGAACATGGAAAAGTCATGGAAAATGAATATAATAGACTATGTGTTGGCAAAACGTTAGGGAACCTTAGTTTTCATTTTTTGTGGCAGCTTTGTAATGTCACCAGGGTAACTTGACAACTATAATCTTCTCTAGTAATCGTTGCCATGTTTTGTCATAAGCTTTTAAAAGCTCTAAATAAGTGTTTTTAAAGTGCTAAGTATTTCTTTGAATTTACTTTCAATTTCACTTTTAAAAGTCACATACCATGATTCCTTATTTTGTTAGCTATTCGGTCCCTTTATCTTACAGTAGAGATTGATTGAAATTTCATTTAAGTAGAGTGTCTAGAGATATAGCGCGCATGATTTATTTGGCTCCCAAAATAAGCCTCAAATTAAATATTAGTAGTGAAAAGTACACAGTAACTAGTGGAAAACATGATGTGAGGTGTCAAATTTTGACCCAACAGCGACGTCCTCATTATTTGATATAAAAAAATTGGGATTGAGAAAACTAATAGTTTTATTAAAAATGCTTTTCCTTCTCTAGAAGGAAATTTATATTAATTTCAAACCTTTTTTAATAACAATAAGATATCAACATTTTAACATTAAAGTAAAGAAAGCAGCAGTTTTTATACTGGAAAGGTTTAAAAAAACCCACTTTTTTGGTTCTGGTGTCCTAAGTTGATGATAGTTACAGTAGATTGCCTTGAAGTATTGTGCACGTATTGTATGCTAAGGGAAAGTGTGATGTGGAAAATGTTTGAATTATGGTAAAAATACTCAATCTTTATGTTGCTCTTTTAGTAAGAACGTCAATGGCCAAAATTGAGTGTGTTTCCCAACATCGAGATATCACCTTTCAAAGTTTTAAATCTCCCTAATAAAACCTTAATATTTGATACTGGTTCCTAACGTCAGGAACCAAGGGATATTAACAGTGTTTTGATAAGAGATTTTTGAAATTCAAACGCCTCTAGTTTAAACACTGTATACACTTCAGGTCTGGTAGTTTGGGATTGAGACTGTTTCAGGGTTGCCTTTAGATATCTGGAGTCAAATCTTACTATTTCCAAAATTATTAATTTGTGACGTCATCACTTTCCCTCTGCATTGTGTATCGCAAAGCAGGATACCGGTCGTAATGAATTCTGATCAACTGACAGAGGGCGTGTGAAAACGTTTACGGCCTTTTATAAGTCAGAGATATTTAATGGCAATTTTTAAAGAGCACTACAGAACATTATTTCGCGCATTAAAATTTTGCTATTGATAATTTTTTGTAAATTGAGTAGATAGAATAAATAAATTAGGAAAGATGAGAATCGTTCACATTCAATTCCTTGTGATTCCTTGAAACAGAGGGCTGAACTAATACTATCATATGTTTTACCAAACATATGCCTCGGATACTGAAGCTATTTCCGTTAGAGTTTTTCAAGTTTTTAAGGGATGCAAGAAAAAAATGGAAGTGTCACCACTGGGATTCGAACCCGGGACCCACGCATTCGCGGCGTGCCCCTCTACCAACTGAATGGTGCCCGGTGATAACATAGTTAAATTTTCTCTAGTCGCCACATTAGCTCCTGAGACTCCAGTAGTGGACATCGCATCCAACTCTACGCAATTTTGGAGACCAGCCTCTCCGTGCCATGTGACTTTACTGCCATCCCGTCCATCATGCTGTCCACAGCCCATAGAAGGTAGAAAGTGTTATAGAGAACTTTTCTCTAGCATCCCTTCACGACTTGATATTTAAAATCCTCTCTTCTCTATAACACTTAGAGTTTTTAACAGAACTTAATTAATTGCGTAGACCTATGCTTAACAGTGATGAAACAGCCTGAAACTGGTCTGTCAAATAACAAACATGGAAAAAGTACAAGAAAAGAAAAAATTTACCACGTCTATTTGCGAAAGAGATCCATTTCTGTCCAGTTCTTTTGTCGTGACACAACATGTCTTTCTTTCCATCTCCATTAAAGTCTCCCAAAAGTAATTGGCCACCTCTATGAGTACAAAACGGGAATCTTCTGTACACATCAGTTTTTCGAAAAGTTCCAGCCTGTGAAATCAGAAAATGGGTAAAGTAAAATAAGTCTTCTTCTCTGCAGTAGTCTTTCACTAAAACGTCGCTTAAATCTCATCATCGCAACAATATGTATAAAATCTCTAAACCGTTCTGGAGCGCAGGCCAGCTTCTCCTTAATTACAGAAACAGCTTAAAGTTTGAGGATATCTAATACACAGATGATATGAAAATGGTGATGGGTGGGACAATATTGCAAAACCTTAAAAAATAGAAATAGATAACAAATGGGTTACTGAGACTCCCTTACGTTTTAAACATATTTCCTTAGGTGATATTGCTTGACTAACTAAATCGCACTGTTTTTTCTTCAATAACATAATATATGGTGGTTATTCCCATGCAAGAAGTAACTATTGTACATCATTTTCGGCATTCTTCGGAAAGCAAGTTCCCTTTTGCGTAGACTTCGTGTCTTGAACTGCTTATCGACAGTCAAGAAGTTACCACATCAATATTTAATGATATAATAATGCAATAATGTAATAATCATATAATGACATCACAACGCCATTACATAATTACATAATGACATGATGACGTACTGACACGATGACATGATGACACGATGCCATTATATTGTGATGACATGATGAAGTGACGACAGGATGACACGATGACATAACGACACGATGACATAATTTTATGATGTCATGATGACACAATGACATTATTTCATGATGTCATGATGACACGATGAAACAACGACAGGATGACGCAATGACATGACGATATGATGAAATGATATCATGATACAATAATATAATGATAAAATCAAGATATTTTATTTAAAGTTTACTTGATCTGACCTTGATTATATCTTTATTCTCTGCACATTAAGTCTCAAAAGTAACGATGTCTATTTTGATGTTTCGAGTTACGACGGAGCATCCCTAACAGCATTTGTAGTAGAGATAGCATTCAAAGCCCAGGAACTAAGGCGTACAAGAATTCTTTCCAACACCGTCATTATTCAATTTAAACAAACGTAATATTTTGTATTTCGGAAATAATAGTTAATCTAAATACCCCTAAAATTTAAGGCATGAAAGAATTATTTCCTAATATCTTTCTAACAAAGAAAAGAAATTGTTAAGATCCATTTTTCCATTATCTATTCCTGTAGTGAAGGTGAAAGTATCTAAGGTAGGAGCTTTACCTAGGCAGATACGAGTTTAACGTCATAGGGGCACTATATGAAGTGATTGGGTGGAGGGGGGTTGTTATCAACAAGCTTTATTTAAAAGATGCAAATATATGAATGATTCTGTACCTTCTTTGCATACGAGATGTACTTTATTCTACTATGGCATAGTAAATCGGTACGCTTGTCTCCATTGAAGTCTCCGGTAAGCAGTGGTGCGTTTCCACACCATCTCATATTTTTATACCAACTATGGTAATAGAAACCGCATCTTCCTTCCGAAATTTCAACGTTCAGGAGAATGGCTCCCAAAAATGCCAAACCAAAAATCATCTTTGATCTTGATGTACAATGTTACCTAAAAAGTGACGTAAAAGAAATGGATTATAAATAGGGAATAGTCTACATGATATAGAGGAATTGAAGTGATTTCGAAAATCCATCCCATGCTGATTCCACGCTGTTTTATATAATCTGACGTGTAGTTGTTAAGATACCCCATGAGTACAAATTTGATAGCTGCTATTGCCGTTTCAAAACGCAGTCAGAGGGTTGTGTTGTCTAATCACTTTACGCATATAAGTTTTTTTTCGTCTGACACTCCTCAGAGTACAAAATCGTCAGGAAGAAATCAGTTTTACTCAATGTTTTCGCTATTTCGTGCAGTTTTACATTTAAGGTTATATCATTGCAAATATTCGACATGTTTTATCAATTCGGTAACTCTTTTTCAATGAAAGTAATCATAATGACCATCTATTGATGATATATAAAATGGTTAGATCTCCACAAGGCCAGATTTGAGAAAGATTCTGCCCCTTCTACCATCACCTCCATGGGCGCAGATCGCTGTAAGAATGTGTGTGTGTGTGTGTGTGTGTGTGTGTGTGTGTGTGTGTGTGTGTGAGGGGTGCAAGGATTTAAACGTTGACAATTTGACATTTCTGGGCTTAAAAATGGGGAAATAAAGCAGCTGTTGTACCCCCATCTTGACAAGTGAGAGGGACGAATCTCCCCGTCTTCCCCTCAAAATAGACGCCCATGATCACCTCAACTCTTACTAGCCCAAGGCTGCAGTCCCTTGAAAACATGATTCTGTCATTCGCTTCGTAACAAAATCTTTTACAGCACAAGACAGGTTTGTCAGGCTTCTTCTATTACAGAGAACAAAGTGAAGGATCAAATAGAAGTGTTTTTTGATATAAATTATACTAAAATAGAAAAATGATGTTTTACGATATGAATAATGAAACATATAAGACGTTTAAAACATTTAAGAACCCTTGTTCTAACAATGTGCTTTTTATGCACCAAAAATTAAAGCAGACCGATAGACCGATTTTATAGAGAAATATCAGTTTTTTGAAGAATGTTCACGCCTTCATTTCACTGTTACCCAAGCGTTCTTGCAGATACAAATGTTCATAAGGCAGATAAATTTGATAAAAAATTATGGTAAAACTTCCATTATACACCACTGATCTCTACAAAAAACCTCTAAAATGTGAGGTCAGTCGTTGGACGACATTTCAGTCCCCATTACGCAAAGCTTATAAACAATGTTTACGCAACATGGCCGACTTTCCCGCGCTACTTTAACTAATGGGGGCCAGTACTCGTGACTACACTTTTTCGTAGTTGGAAACAATGGGAAGCTCGATCCAGTCTTTTTTAGAGATCTTTGGTATACACTAACCCATGAAATCTCTTTCATGATTCTAGTTGATGTTCAAATCCAGATACAGTGGCAAAACATAATTTTTATCAGACCAAAAGATATTGGGGCTTAAACATTCCATCCGTCTTTATTTTTTTCTCTCTCAAGTGCGTGTGTTTTTCTCATATCTCGTTGTAGGAAGAGCCGAAGAGCTACCGGGTTTGTTTTTATAAATATTCGTTCGGTGCAGGTAGAAGTCAGGCTCTGCAAAATTTTCTTGAAATGTTTCCTTGCCTTTGTATAAATGCTTTCGACATTTGATACTAAAAGACTGTTCTTAGACCATTTAACGTAAGGAACTTGATGGGGATACCAGGAGGTTTGGTGACACATAGAAAAAGGGCAACAGGTTTAGTAAACAAAGGAGCCGGGATCCATTACCTTTTTATAGCTAATACAAATAACAGACGTTGGAAAATGTATAGTTTCGATAATAAAGAGCAGCTTCCTGTGGACGGTTATAGAGACATTGATTGCAAGTTGTCACTGCCAGTCGTAGGAGTGAGGACTTGTGACCTACTGGTCCCCTATGTTTCGTGTTAAGTAGGAGCTTCCCTTCTTTACTAGATTAATTTTATGGTGGTTTCAGCGCGAGCTGGACAAAGGATGTAGACTCCATATTGGTAAGAAAAACAGTTTCAATGAGCTTACTGTACCGTAGTTTCGTTTTTGCCTTTCTATTGTTAATGTATTAATTTGATTTGTATTTGTACCACGCTTAGATCATTGCCGCTACGCTATGTTACGCTGATGTTACCCAAAAGTTTGGAGAGAAAACGTTCATGGTTAGAGTGAATGGGGGTTTTCGCACACAGATGACGATTCACTAGATGACGACGAGATTGGAGAGAGAAGCCTAGACACTAGTTGACGATCCGTCGTCTGCCAAATTATGCTTCCGCAAGCCCTCGAGTACATAGTCCATTATTTGTTGTTTGAAGATCAAGGTGTAAAAGGATTTCTATGAGAATTGCACTTGATGTCATTTGGAGAAATATAGGGTGGGTTGTTGCTAGCTTACGATGCCGGTTTTATCACTTTGCCATCTTTATGATTCAAGCTCCCCCATCGAATTTTGTCGCCGAGAAATTTGACTGGGATCAACTGTCAAACAACGAGTTTTCTATTGGATTTTAGTGCAAGAGAGATGGCATAGTCAGACTATGCGAGGCATTGAAGATCCCGAGATATTTTACTTGCGACAACTGAGCGAACTTGATGGATTAGAGGCCTTCCGTATTTTCCTAAAAACTTGCTTACCAATGCCGGTACACCGATTTGGTGTCTCTATTTTCGAGATGAGTGCTACAGTTGAGCTTGATGTTTAATCGTCTTTTTTAATGTGACGCAATGTTTGGGATTCTACTTCTACACACATCAAAACATGAACCCACGTTTTGTAATCTTTATGTAAACATAACATTGATAAACCAAATACTGGCATTTTTTATCGAAAAATAATAATACTGTCTTTCGTTATCTACTTGACGTGAAAATCAAGAAAACTTCGTAGTCGACAAGTGGATGACGAGAGGCGGGTCGGGAATGACTTAAATGAAGCATGCGCATTAGCACTAGTCACATTCCTTTCTCTATGACCTTTTCGTCTTTTAGTGGCCGTTGATGTGTTGCAAAAACTCCCTAATAACTCTTAGGAGCGAAAACTCCTCCCTAGAAGCGCGTGCGACTTACGGAGCCACACAAGGTAGTGATGTTTGTTATCTCCTCTGCAGCCAACAGATAGTGTGAATAATTGGGGCGTGTTTCTCCCACATAGTAATATCAAAAACTGATTTTGAAAATGGAGTTAAATTTAATTATCCAAAGACAAATAACCGCAGGATGGTAGGATTTGATAACACTATCATCAATACTCAGAAAAGAGCATAGACAGGCGTTTCCAACGATAATTGTATCCTTGGAGGAATCTCAGAAAAATTCACTGACCCGTCCACAATTGATTTGCTCCCTGCTGCGAAGATCTTGTCTGGCCGATATTTGTGTACAAGAAAAGTTAATGTTAAAGGGCAATGCGTTCTCAATAAGGAGAACTGTAACCTCAAACTAAAAAGCTTTGCTTTTCAGAATGAATTTAGATGAGTAAAAAAGGGGCTGATATTGCCTTCAAACCTCATCTCCTTTACGATACTCCATTTGCGAAAATGTCAAGAACGATGTGTTCATTGCAATACCGGACACACCGTTGAAAAATACGACATGCACAATGACTACAACCTTAGTAAGGTGACCTGACTTTTAACGATACTCAAGATGGTTTTCGGTGTACACACCCTGTCTGTCCTCATCAGGCGATGGCCGTAAGGCATTTGCTTAAAGAATCCACTTAGGTGGGATTAAGCACTTCGTAAACTTTTAGATTTCAAATAAGCATAACACACTTCATTAAGTATCCTAGGTATCTTGCAAACTCTTTGACATAATACCTCAATTCTAAAATGCTTCAATACGGGGGCAAAACTACTTCTATCGATTAATTGTTTCTGTATCCAGTTGTGAGATCAAGTAATCAAAGCAGGGTAGGAAAGATGATGTCCTTATAAAATAACTCTCACAAGAAAGGTAGCATCATTCATTCTCTTTATCTCCCGATATGTTAGTTATGTATATTTCAGAAGCTGGGGATCAATTGACGTAAATACCACACTTTACGTTATAGCATATGTACGCGTGAAAACTGGAAGCATCAATTTATAATACCAATATATATGTAATACAGTAAAGAAGATTAGGGGATGTCTTCGAAAGGAAAGCAAACAGATCAAGATTATGCGAGCAAATCAAATATTAAAAGTGAGTTTGATTGCAACATACCTGCCAGCAACAGCAATCTCCTGATGCCTGTTACCTGTCACTGTGGGTGTGAGATATGCAGTCAAAAGTCTAAGACCATAACTCATTTAATATGGATTTAAGGTGTAAAGGGATCAATAGGCGTGGGATGTTTTTGTAAGTAGAGTTATTGATTCACTGGTCCAATGGGACACGTTCAGAGCCTAAAGGTTATTGACATGAAAGTCCTTATCTAATGAGTAGAATCCATTTCTTTAGACATGATTGAATTAATATTAGAAACCGACAAACTTCCGCCTTTTCAAATGCCTCCCCATTATTTACTCAAAAGCAAATATGCACGAAAAGAGTAATGAGGCCTGTGTGGCCCATTTGTAAACCTTTTATTCTGTTCAATGTTACCCTCGCTTCCACTACATTTTTGACTAATGTCTTCTTTTAGTGTATACCTCGCAAAGCAATTCAAGTGATCGTATTTTGAGAAGGCAAAGATTTTTGAAGAAGATCTCTTTATGTGCTCATTGTTTATAATTGAAAGCAAATGCGTCATTGGTTAAATAAGATAAAGACTACAATATTAGAAAGAGGTGGTCATGTCTCTTGCAGAATTGGTTGGAACGTGGTTTTACTGTTCAACTTTGGTATTTTTTGGATTTAGCAGACAGATTTGCTATACCTTTCAGCCTTAGAAGCAGAAGGTTTGGCAGGTTTAGTACTCTGATACTATTATACTACTTTGTCTGCCATAATCCTAATAGACTTGACCTCGCTTTCAATTCCCAACAACCCTGTTGAAAACTTTAAAATTGAGCCCCAGAAAGCAGGAGACGAAACTGATAAACGTGCTGTGGATACGGCATAGCTGGAATACTCATTCCTCTGTATGAATCATATATAAAAACACAGAACATTTCACTATCATCTTTACAACCTGCGATGAGTTGGTCATTCCATGCAGCTAATGAACATGTTTATAGATATTCCCTTGAGAATGAGATCTTTTCACTTAAACCATGTCATTCCAATCATAATGAGTTGCTAATTTGTCTATTAACGACCAAAATGTTTCTCCAATTTTCAATAGTCCTACATGAAACCATGAAAGTTCGCTACTTACTCTATTAACACAGTATGTACTAAATACACAATTAAACTCCACAAGTTGCATGGATTCACGAAGCGTCTCGAAAAGTCCATTTCTAGTAGCTTCGTTAGAATATCCGCTGTCATATAGCCAGTAGAACAATAAACAACGTCGATATTTTGCGATGCGTCTCGTATAAAGTTTTGCTTAAAGTCAATGTGTTTTGTACAACCAGGATTTCTGGACAATGCTATACAAACTTGGCTGTCCTCAAAAATTACAGTGGCATTTATCTGATCAAATCCTAAATCAAGAAGTAAACAATGTAGCTACATTTCCTCCTGTGGTGCACTGGAAGCCGCTGCATATTCTACCTCGGTCGATCAAAGAGCTGTTGTTGTATGAGGTCTACTTGATAATGAACGAAACCATCGCTAACACCACTAGGTAGCCTGACTTAGATTTACGGTCTGAACTACCACCCTAATCACCCCAATCAGCATCTACATTGCCTTCTACATAGCTGACATTCTTCTGTTGCGTACCTTTAAATATGAGACTTAAGTTTAAAGTACCGAATTATTCTCTTCACAGCTCTTTTGGGATTGTGGCAGTTAAAATAGTACAGCGAACAGATTCCCTCTTTATCCATTTTGATCACGATTTTAAAGGCAAATTCGTGTCATTATAATGTAACAACATCCATAAACAGAAGATCGACGGATAAACTGATTATATACCAACTGGCAAAAATGTATCGGCATAATTTACTCGTGCTTGTTGTGAAAGCCTTGTGCAACTAAAATGGCTTTAAATCGATCAACAGACCCGTCTCCCATCGATTTAATTTTGAAAACCCACTTCGAACCAATGTCAGTACCACATTCTCGCAATTGAACTAAAGTCCAGGTTTTGCTTCTTGGAAACGAGTTTACTTCACTCAGCATTGCCTTCTACCGCTCCTGACTTTCTGGACATGACAGTGCCTCGTTAACACCTGTTGGTTCCTTCCTTACTTCCAACTCAGCAGACATAACATCATTCAATGCATTACCTCCTATCCAGTGTCCATACCTTACTGGAGGTTGCACTACACTAGTTGATCACGTAGTGATAGGCTCTGCATCACTTTGAGTCTCACGAATTTCTACTGATGCAAGTTTGTATTACCTCCTTCAGTCTCGTCTCTGCCGTCACAAACTTCCTCTCTCTCGTTCTCTTCTGCAACTTCGTACCTCATTTTCTTCTCATGACTGGTGTGATTTACTCGGCTACAAAATTTATCTTCTAGAAAACAAACATCTCTACCGATTACTAACCTACTTGTTTTCGAATTGAAAATATGAAATCCTTTGCTTTCACTCCTCTTTCACGCCCCCCACAAAATGCCTTACACTCCTTACATCCCATTTACTTCTTTCTGCTTGGGCACAATAGCGTAGCAGTCGCATCCTTGACTTAAGGCCGTGCAAAGTTTCATAGGGTACGTAACCGTCAACAGCGTGAGTGTGACACGAATTCATCAAATAAACAACAATATCTGGTGCCTCTGTCCAGAAGACGAGCGATAATCGTGCATAATGCAGCATTGACCTTGCACCATCAATGACTGTCCGATTTTTTCTCTCGGAAACCCTTCTTTTGCTGCAGACTACATGGCAAGATCATTTGCCTTTATTTCCTTTTTCTTCACATATTCATCCACCTGCGTATTTACATATTTTACTCCATTATTAGAACGTTGTGCCTTGACCTTCCCACTCTTTAATATACCTTATCACTTTTCTTTTTTCTTGCATCGCATACCTCGAGACGTTTTCGGTAAAGGTCACAAAATAACTATAGCCTCCTAACAAGATATTCTACATCTGGCCGCACACATCGAAATGTATAAATTTCATGTGATTTTTAGAAGCTGCATCCTTGTTTCTTTACCATATGCAAAACCTTTACAGAATGCTAATTTTTCTTCTACTTTAAAATCTAAGCCATGCACCACTTCACTCTCTTTCACTTTCAACATAGCCCTTCCAACAGTGCCATAAACAGTGCCATAAATCTACATCATTTACTTTCATCGCTAGGATTTCTGTTTACTCATTTTCAACCACAGGACCATCTAACTAGTACAAATGACAACATACCTTAATCTTCAAAAATGAAATTTGGAAATTTTCTAAACTGAAAACAAATTCTGATTAAGGTCAGGCACTCTCTTTCACTTTCAACATAGCCCTTCCAACAGTGCCATAAACAGTGCCATAAATCTACATCATTTACTTTCAT
>JAAAKL020005535.1:0-19161 GCA_010016065.2 Carybdea cf. marsupialis auct. non (Linnaeus, 1758)
TTTGCAAATGGTGTCTTTGCTAATAATTGAAATATAGGAAGAGTCACACCAATTTTTAAATCGGGTTCGGGAGTAGACGTAAACAATGACCTATCTCTGTATTATCTGTGTTTTCAAGGAAGCTCCAGCGAACAGCACATGATCAACTGTACGATCTTCTCAAAGTACAAACATTATCACAGCTTTTTCTAAATTACATTTAACGCTAACATCACTGATATCCAGCACAGACTATTCGCACACAACGGATACTGCTAAAGTCAATCTCACCATCCTCCTTGACCTTAAAAAGCCTTTGATACAATAGATCACAAATTACGTATTAAAAATTGCATGAATATGGAGTAAGAGACAAAGTATTAAAATGGCGTGAATCCTATCTGAAAGATAGAAAGCAGATTTGTTCACTGAACGGGCAACAATCTAAAGCCAGAGACATAACCTGAGGTATTTCACAAGGATCTTGCTTAAGCCTCTTCCTTTTCATCATTTACCTCAATGACTTTGAGAACTGTCTGGAGTTTTCCCAGGCTAGTATACATGCAGATGACACTAGTATAGCAGTTGCATCGAGTAATGCAAAGAAACTAGAGGAAAAGGCAAAACAAGAGCTGTGTAATATTTCGGAATGGATGAGAATGAATAAACGTAGCCCTAATCTACAACAAAATGAGTTTATCGTCATAGGACATCCACTCAGGACTAGGACATCTAACTTTTCTCAAGCGTTTAAATTTAGCAATGCTAAAATCGAAAATGTCACTCGGACAATATACCTCGGAGTCATTGTAGATGAAAAACTAATTTGGGTTAAACAGTTTATTCATACAAAAAACAAAATAAATAAAGGACTCTCAGCTTTAAGAAAACTCAACAAAAAAATTCCACAATCCCAACTTTGTAATGTATCCTGTGCGTTAGTTGAGAGCCATATGCAGTATGCTGATGTTCTATGGGGCAATGTGTGTGGCAGACTAAAGTAGACAGTCTACAACGCCTTCAAGATCGGGCTTATTCTATGATAGAAAATGCTTCAATAAAAGATAACTGGTCGACTCCGTTGTTCAGCGTAGAAAACCTTTTCCATTACGAGAGAAGTGTCATGACCTACAAGATCTTAAACAAACAGTGTCCAAAAGGCTTATTGCAGGGCGAGAGTCAGAGTCTCAAGGGACTCATCAGCTGAGCATGCATTGTAAAGATCACTAGTAAATAGTAACTTCCGCCTTTTCTCTTTTCCTCCAAAAACAAAGTTACTTGCATCTGTATGTTCAGTTACTACAACATTTCTTTTGTCCTTTCCAGTATTTTTCTCGCTGCTTTCATTTATCTGTACGTGGGTATAGGCAATGATTTATTGAAATATTTTTAAATAGCACTGTATATGTTGCCAATTTTATAAGCTCCCCTCCGAATATCGATAACCAGTAAAACGTTTCTTACAAATAACCCCTCGGAAGGCAAATCAAGTATTTATGCTAAAGCTCTTTGCACACTAATTTTTTACGTGCATTTGTATTTTAATTTAGTCTTACTAGGTTAATAGCACAATGTGGTTGTTCACCGGGAGCGGTATATTTGAACTGGGTATCTCATAGTACATCTCAAAATTGGTTTCAAGACTTTTATTATACAAAAGTCTGATTAAATTAAGGTATTCTAGGTTTTGAGTGCTCTAAACGTGACATTGCACTCTAAGAAGTTTACTACACTAACAGAGGATTGCAATTGACATTAGGCATCAAAGTATTGAATACCATCTCAGAAGACAACAAAATATATGACAAATATATATAATCTCAATCCGGCAATGTTTTTGGATTTGATACACCAACATTAAATTATACAAGGGCTGTATAGCTTATCTACTAAAGAAGAGAACTATATCAAGCTGAATTAGAGTAAGATTATCATCGATAAGTACGATTAGAAAGAAACTTCCTCCTAGGTTTTGTCTCTACCACCTCATAACGTGTTCTTCAGTACTCAAATATCGACTAGCCGTGTAACGGAATAGTAGATACCTACCCGTCCTGTTCTAGAAGCTCACACTTTGTCTGAAAAGTATTATCAATAATCTTGACTGTTTAGTGCAAACTAACTCTTTGTCACGGTTGAGCTTTCTTTATTCTGTAAACAAGTAACTATTCACTTGGCAGATCCATAAGCAAATCATCCAATCCTATTTGATACTTTCATCAAGTATTCTTTTCCTTCCCTTTAAATTGATACCATAAGCACATCATCCAATCCTATTCGATACTTTCATCAAGTATTCTTTTGGTTCCCTTTAAATTGATACCGTACTTCATGATTGTCAATGTCCGTATTAATATCAGTCTGTCGAGAATAGATTTTTTTCAACGACTGCCGACACTTATGCTATAACTTTCCAACTTTACTATCTACTTAGAAGAAACTTCTATTGCACGATCTTTCTATTTTGAGGTGACGTCAGAATTCCGAAACAAGCAAACGAGTATATCTTGTTGAATGCTTTTAAGTAGATCAAAGCAAGAACTAAGATTATAAGTATGTTAAAGTTAATTGTTGTAGAAAGCGAATATGACATTCTAGTTTTTCTATGAAGGTGGAAAGAGCAAGTCATTCTGTGTGATCAACTTCCGTCAAAAAGACAATGTCTTGTTAATACTATCAATTTTCACTTCAGGACTGGGACAAACTATTTTATAATCAGTCAGCAATCTATTCAAGTCTCGCTCTTTCGTGAGTTTGATTGTTAAAAATCATTTTCCGATTGGCGTTGTATCTCTGAGTGGTATCGTGCATGTTGTTCACTTTCTTTTCTCCAAAGGTTTGATTTGTAGGATTTAATCGTATCTATGTTTTGAAAACAGAAATAACGAACTCTACGCTTCAACACAAACTCACGCCAAAAAAAGAATGAAGTAATGATACTTGTAATCACATCGTTGTTTTTATAGCTCTTCTGCTAATTTGATATTTGGTGTTGGTGAATATCGTTGCAAATGGAAACCTCTCATATTTGCATCACTATTATGTTTGCGGATTAGGGTTTCAAGCCAACAACTACCACCGGGCTGATGACGCCGATTATCGTACCGTGCCAAGCCGAAAAATTGTATGCTGATTTATTTTACAACGGTTACATATTTTAGGATTGTAAAAACTAGGAACAAGTAGTCTTACATTTTTATTAATGTAATGGGGGGGGGGGGGAGAGCTTGGCGACATGTCTCCACCACTTCTCCCAAAGTTATTCTCGTAATTTGTCCCAATATACGTTTCTAGTGGTTTGAAGGCCCGGATTTTATGAATATGAGTTAACTTGTTGCTATTAAAAGGGAGTGCTGAATTTGAAAAGAATGTTAGATAAAATGTCATTAGATTCCTGCTGCATTAGATAGAGTAATAATGGTGGTTCAATTTTACATAGTTCTAATCCTTTCAAAACAGGATTTCTTATGTTGATGTGTCGCGTCTCAAAGATATTGTGCATGTGACCAACAATATGGTATCAAACTAGAGCACGGTTTAAATTCCTATAGGTTTATAAAGATAAAAGTACAGCTCAATTCTGAATAAAGTATATAAATCTTTCGCTTGCGCATGAAACATTTACCCCCTTTGTCAGTTGCTTTATTTCTTGAACTACAATCAAGACGATGTAGCTCCCCATAAGAACTGCTCATTACTCATTCCTATCAACGTGATGCCTACCAAAAAGTGTAATTGATTATTTGCATGTAAATTACGCGTCGCTCTCAAACAACTGAACGAGGTTGCACATTCCACTCCATCATCATATAATATCCACATCCAACCATACATCTGTATCTTGAATGAGTCTACATGTAATATTCAGACTATATAAAATGATAAATTTGTTTGTTAAAAACGGTATGGTTAGACATCACTACATAGGACCACCCTGCAATGAAATTGGTCAACTTGATGTTTGCTTTTCAATGTATCTGAATTGAACACTTTCTTACAAAGTCTATTCCTTAATGTGTCAAAACTTTGGAATGCGTGTGCGATTTGCTTATTTGTTTACAATTTTGTGAACGATGTTTGGTTGTCAGAGCAATCATTGTATTTGTCTCAACAAAAGTCATTACTAAACACCTCCAAATACTAATAGAAGGGATAACGTTGAATGCCTTATTTCCATAATGGTCCCCTTAGAGATGTGTAAAATTTACTTACTGAATGATGTGAAGCGAATCAACGACCAAACTTGCTACAAAATGAAGCATTGTTTTGCTAAGTACTTTACAGTGTTATTTATGAGCGTAGCCACAAGGGAGGGGACTACAGGAGAGCGCAGACCCCTCCAGTAATTTTGATTTTTTGGTTTCCTTAGTTTTCGCTGTTTAGATTCTCACTGACAACCAACTGTGTACCAAAGGTTTTTTCTGTTTGCACCATTGTTATTTACCAAGTATCTTAACCCCAGTAACAAGGTTTATTAACACGATTGACCGTATTCTTTTTTTACTATTTTTACCGTATTTTTACTACTTACAAGGTATATGAGACTAATGCGTCTTGCATTAGAATAAATGCTTTGATTTGGCATAACAATGCTTCGTCTTGTTTCCAATTGCCCAAAATTTTGTGTGAAGCCAAATGGTAATGCCACCTTTAAAACACAAAAGACCAGGCAGAGAGCGCGCAAGCTAAAATGGTTTACATTTCGTCAATTCATTTGTATTCAACAGGAAACAGTGTGTTTAGGTAACTTAAGCGAGCTGAAACTGGAAACAATGGTAGTGAATACGGGAAACGGAGTAGGAAAATCCACGCAGAATAGTAAACATTAGGAGAAGGGAATGCACTATCTATCATGGAAATCTTGCATATGACGGTAGAAAAATGAAGCTCATCGAAGGGAAGTTGCAATAAAATATACTTTCATATGTAATTTGAGCACCCGAAGCTGACAATGTAAGGAAGCTTACCAATACTGTGAAGTAAGAAAATTTGGCATCAAGAACCTTTATCTAAGGTATCAATTTGCAATAGTAAGACTTTCGTAAACATTTCGTTGCTCAGGAATTGATATCTGTGACGTAAGACGCAAAGTCACCAAACGCTTGTCATACAGTAGGCAGCAGTTGTCAAAAGTTTGTTTTCGTCCCTATATTACTACCATTGTTGCTTTTACTGTTGTTATGGAGGTCACTTTACACAAGTTAGAAAACCAAAATAAATATTATGACAAGTTTATCATGTTTGGGTATGGAAAACATGTTTACCTAAGCCTGTAGGTGCGTTTTACTACCGTGTTGCAGTAGGAAGACCAACGTAGAAAAACACAGCTGTGTATTGAACTAGCCTAAGTGGGAAACAGCCTAAGTGCATTACAGTTAAATGTGCCCTGGGGGGGAAAAGTTGAAAACATCTTATTATCAATTAGAGGAGATAGAGAAGAGATATGATACATTTAAAGAGATAAATCATGACGTCGTCACAGACAGTGTTCTATTTCCTATTCTGTTAACTATGAATAAAGATCTTCCTGTAGCAATACAACAGGAAAAAACTCTTCGTTTGGTCTAATACACAGCGACTTTTCTCGAATGTCAAGTAGCCCATGCCCCACCAGAGATACCAGAAATTTTCATGTTCCTCCCCTTATACATGTGTAGTAACACAATATCCAAACAATAAACATCCCAACTTCCACTCTCTCGTTCTTAAGGGAGCGTAGATTAGTAGAAAAGCGAAGGTGAAAAATCGTGGGACCAGGGGTAATCGTATCCACAGTCTCCGTAAGTACGCAGCTATGATGCTTTGCCACCAAACTACAGTCCCTTACCAGCGAGGGCGAGAAAATTGAAATGACTATTGTTCGGATATTGTGTCACTACACATTCCACATTAGAAACGTAGAAAGTATTAGAAATTGAATTAGAAAGTAATTCAATCATCTAGAAATGATAAGGTTTACCTTTCACTACATCTGATAATATGTCATTTAAGAATGAACCTAAATAACTAACTAACAAACTAAATGTCTGAGTAACAAACTTAAGGCAACCGAAGTAAATAACGCCATTAGTTAATTTATTTCGAGTCCGGTTAATAAAAAAATTCGTTCCCAAATTCATCCATTATGCGCTAGTATTTTGCTGATGTCAGTGATTTTATAGCAATAATAAAAGGTTATAAGCAGCAGAGAAATTATTCGTTTATTTGCTAATAGCTATTAACTACCCCTGAAAAGATATAGCAGTTGAAACTGATGACAGATCAAAGCTACTTGGTACCCAGATTCCAGCAGATAAAAGAGCAATCAGATCACTTCACATCTTATTTTCATTCGAAAACAAAACGCAGTGTCGAACGACTGCCCCTGATAAAACGTCAAGGTACTGATGATGGTTTAAATCATGTGACTGATGATCTTAATTTTGATTGGCTTATTGCCAGCTGTAGTAGCTTGAACTTAAAACTGATCTGACAGTTACGGGAACCTGCAGCAAGGCTACAGTAACACGCCGCAGACTAGCCCTTCTTGTATGAGGTATGAGAGTGCTTAGAAGCGTGTTGCTTGCAACCTTGTAACTGGGCTCTGTGTTACCTCGTGTTAAATTACGACTAATTCTAACTAAAAATAGCCATCATTTAAATCTGGACAACACTCAGAATTTGTGCTTAGCTCATGAAATCGTGAACTTATTTCGAAAAAGAAAGATTTGACAGGGATGATTTAAGCTTATAAAGTGTGAATCTCAATATTTCTTCAAGATGTATTTCAAAATCTGGACAGCGTACATATATGGTGAAAGGAATTAAGTGACAATAAAATGATATCGAAATTTTGATTTGCGTTGATTTAATGTCACTTTTCAGTATTGTACAGGCTTCAAGTGCTTTTATCGCTGTAAAATAGTGCTCAGGTTGTTAGTTCAGCAAGAACTAAATAGCCATGTGTCGTGTCCACGCATCGTCACAACTGGTTACCTGGCCACTTCCTGCAGAGAGTAATTTCAGTTGAAATCACATTGTGAATTAGGAGTTAGGAGGTGTAGAGTTTGGATTGTAATGCGTCAGGATTGTACAAATTAAATTCTTTTAATATTTATGTCGCGGCAAAAATCTCGTATATAAATTTATGTGCCGCCAGAGTAAATCCTGAGAAATCTCTTTGTACTACCGAGTGCGGCTACCCAACACACAACAACATGTGAGGGACTTGACCTGGCATAGAGCTGTCCCTAGCCAAAGTTATGCCGACAGCGACCACGCCTATTTGTTGGAGGTTAAACAGCACCTTTAACAGGTGACAGAAATGAATTTCAGACTGTTGAAATCTAATAAAAGAAGGAGTACCTTGAGGCGCAATTCCAATATGCGAAGTGGTCGCGGCTACAGATGAATGTAGCTTCTATCATGTGATGGTTTTCCCGGTCTTGTGTAAAGAGAGACCTATTTCGTGTAATCATGATCAATAACTGAAAATATGTGACATGGAATCATCCCTAGTAACCTCGTCTGGCACAACAACGCGAATTCATAATTCATGCCTTTCTCAATCCTGTCAAGTCCGAGATCTCCGTGCAGGCCAGCCTTGCTCATAGTCAAAAGTTTTGAACAATTTAGGTAACTACCAAAGGTATAGCTTTCTAAACGATTTTTAACTTTCCTATTCCGAGTTTTTATCCATTTTGGTGATGTGATTGAAATTGCAATTAACTGAGAGAATGACTGGTCACCTCGTTTCAGATAGATCGACAGCAGAATACCTTCTTAAGTCATAATTACCAACATGTATATTCATTATAGACGGAAAAATATCTATTTCAAATGTACTCAAAATGATGTTGCCACCACGTAACCAAGGCCATTCCACTGCAACAATCATTTCTGATTTAATCGTTGACCAGTAGAGAGAGAAGGCTGGGAAACAATGCTATGATTCATCTGTACTTCCAAGACCTCTGTTTTTCATGTTTGATATTGTATACTCCATCTTGTAGCTTGATCTTGTAGAACCCATGGGATATTAGAAAAGTGTAAAAGTGGCATGTTTTCGATCGCTTATACATACTGAAAAATGCGTAGGTCAAGGGACACATGCATCTTATTGCGCGAACTGACTAAGCGATTAACTTAGCTATTGTATGTCAGTACCCCAACTACTAACTAGGGTACCTAACTTAAATAACTATCGAAGGGGAACTTTATGTAGTTATGAATAGTGACGAGGATCCAAGAATTCAGAACATTTTTTAGTTTATGACAATTTCATAAACAATACATCAATAACTCAGTTCTTCAGTTGTCATAAAATATATAGGTTTATATGAGATTTATATGGGATTTATATGAGATTTATATGAGATTTATATATAAGGCTACAAAACCGCTTTAGCAAATCGATTTCATAGTTTCAAGTTGTCATATTTTGCATTCCTCTTCGTTACACCTTAACCAAAACGATGCCGCTGTGGTATTTATGTACTATGTTTCAATCCAGCTACTGACAATGTAGAGAGAAAGTGATGACGTCACAAATCAAAAGTTTTTTGAAAATAGTACGATTTGACTCCAGATATCTCAAGGTAATCCTGGAATAGGCTGTTTCCCAAAACAACAAATCTTTAGTTTATATAATGTTTAAAATAGAGGCGTTTGAATATCAAAAATCTCTGGTCAAAACTTTGAAAGCTGATATCTCGTTCGTGGGAAAGGCCATCACTCTCAATCATGGACATCGATGTTCTTCTGGATGTAGCAACAACAAAAAATCCAGTATTTTTCCATAATTCAAATATTATCAAAACCATGACGTCACACAGTCCCTCTGCATATAATGTGGCAACTATAAATTTACCCTTTTCAAAGCAAACATCATATCAAGTTGCCAGAAGTATCTTCTCTCTTTTAGTAAGACTACACCGACAAGACGAACCAAAAACAAGTGAACATTTTTACAGCTTTTGGTATAAGGCCATCACAAACACACTCAAAATAGTTCTTCGGGTAGACCGGTCTTCATAACAATAGTTTTGTTACAGGAAAGGAACTGTGCCACTCAGTGGCTCCAGTGTTAATCGAATGAAATGCTCCCTAGATAGGAAACGATTGGGTTGTATTTTAGTGTCGGCATTGGATTAAACAGACTTGATTAAAGTAGAGGGAGATCGTTTTATGGTGAATTTGAAAGCAGCCTCTTTCAAACTTAATCTTCAAGGACACATGGCATGAATTGTGATTTTATAGGAACTGTTGCAATTTTGAGAGCGCTAGTGTTAAAGGACGAAAGACGAAACTATTTAAAATTAAACTGCATAAAATTATTTTCATGCCAACCATGACATTTTGACAAATGATAGACTACTGGGGCGTTTCATGACAACTTCTTATAAACCACTCTGCAATTGAGCAATACGTCCTTTTATCTATGTTCAAAACGTCCCTAAAATTTACTACATACTCGAATTCATGCCCTGCTTGTTTTTCGTTCAGACAACTTTTTAATACTTCATAGAAGAATAAATGTTTATGACGGTAAATAGATCGTTTAAGAATTTAAAAGCCACTGCAGACCAGGATACTTGTCTCAATTTAATGTGAATGGTACGAAATCTTTGAGTAATGACATAAGAGACATTTGTAGCTGGTATCAGCTCCATTGCTACGAGTGACGAAGCTCAGAAATGTTTCATGATTCTTTATAAGAAAACCTAGTGTAACCTACCATTCTTTCTTATTGTTCGACTGTACTTCACATTAGGATAGTCGATTATCTCTAGTACTCAAATACTCGAATAGTACTGACAAAACAATATTCCATATACACCAGCGTACTCTGAAACAACGGGTTCACTATCTATAAAGTGTCAGTTGTGAGATATCTAAATCGTTACTTGGAACTATTTTATTAATGTTGTAATCAAGACGTAGGATTCAGTACGATGAACCTTTTCGTTTGCTAGCATGTCTATTGTGACATCCTCTTGAAAAATTCGAGAAGTAGTGTTTTTCTCACGTCGTTGTTATTTAATGAAATGGCACGTGACAAAACCGAATTGATGACAATTTTCCTAAGGAGTTCTGCAGCTAACCTAAGGATCTTCATATATCCTGTATGATTACCATTCACAGAAGACGAAAACGTAAGTCGGTTTAGGAAATGGTTCTATTCCAGTGAGTCAAGTGTCCATACTGAACATTCTTTGTTAATTTGAACTAAGATTTTTGTACATCGAGGCAAACTATCGTAGATTCCAGGACTAGATCTTGTATTGATTGAATAACAATAAGGGTAGGTTTGTCTTAACTGACTTCAAAATATGGATCTTTCTCATTTACAATTGCGAGTATCACAAAAGTTAAATATTCGTCAACAGGTAAAGTATCATCAAGGAACAACAAAGTGTTGGCAGCATGTAAGACAAGAAAGACAGTTACACAAACCTAATGAAAATAGAAATATCAACAATACCTCTAGCAGATGACGGGACAAGGCTGTTACATTCCTTGCAAGCGATTCATCTCTCTCACTCGGAGAAAAGGCGATTGCAAAGATTTGTCTATAAACAATTCTAGGGACTGTCTTGAACAATCGGAGATCCTTAGTTACACCCTCGTCCATACACTGTTCGCCACTTGACCGCAATCTTTCTGTTTTCCTTCGCTGTCACAACACAATACGCTTGGCTGGATGGCGAGTATGTAAAGAAATTCCCAATCATACGGAGAACATCATTTCAGAGATCACAGTTGTCTTTGATTGCAACAGGGGAACTGACAACCGCAATCGAATCTTAAAAAGTCATCTTGTCAAGAAAAATGATAACATGTAATTGATGAGTCCTGTCTCTTTGAGGTTTACAGTTATTGATTTCACATAGCTTTTAAATGAAGGAATTCTGCCTCTGTTTGTTTAAAGATAAATACGGGACTAAGTATTGAAATGTTAGCAATGAGAGTAAATATCCTAGGATGTGTTTACTAGCATTATCATGAATATCAAAGGTTCTCCTCAAACACAAACCTGAGTTTTTGCAAATGTTAATTTGTGTCGCATTGGTGACCTGACCCTGACTCTATAGTTTCATCATTGGAAAGGACTTTTCTGCCAATAGATCAGATTGGTCCTACTATGAAAAGGGAAAGGATATGCTTATTAAATGATAATAAATATGTCATAAATATCGCATAGATGTTCCATATGAGTCAAAAGGAACAAGAAGGTTTTGATTTTCATGCATACTACTATCTTCTTTTGACTTATATCTAAGTATGCTCTACACCTCCATGTATTGAACATTGTTAGTTGCTTTCACGTTATTCTATGGCATATATGTTATATATGTACATGTTTGTGTTTATGCCAAGTCGTAAAATCAGATAAGGGAAACGGGCTACTGTAAAGACTGCGATATGTACGCCCGGACGTCCCGAGGTTCTCTCTTGATGAGATGGCGTAGGTGTCCAATAAGAGGAGCAATTGCACCAGGTACGCAGCAAGTGTTTGGAGTTTACAACTTCTACTAGTATAACACGAGAGACAAATCGCAAACGACACTAGTTGAGAAGGGCTTAGTACAAGCGAATTTAGAATTTAACAAGTGCCCATATATAAATATGGATTAGGCACTGATGAAGTTGATAGCAAAACAAAAAAATTAGGTTGCTGTTGGCGGTGAGAAATCGGAATCGACGTCCCAGATTGTGGAATTAGTTATTACACTATTTAGTACAGTAATTGAGTCGGAGTTTTGGATCCGAAAGCGAAAGATCCCGAGTTCCATTTCCGCCAACACCATGTGTATTCATGTTTATTTAGTTACTATGTATTCCATGATTGCTAGTGTGTCTAGCTGAGTTCTTATATCTGCCTATCTATATTATCTATCTGTCTATCTATCTATTTACATATATATATATATGTATATAATTCAAAAATATTAAACTAGACATTATACAAGCTTTCGAGCTTTCCGCTTTTCGTCAGGTATATATAAAATAAAGAATATAATACAGAACGTACAACCAGATTTTGGTGTAACTTGTAGTTTCGCGATGCGAATATATATTATATATGTATATATATAAAAAAAATATATATATAGCCGGATTGTCGACTTTACTACTGCACTATTTAGTGCAGTGGTAAAGTCTTCGCTTTCGGAGTGGGAGATCCAGGGTTCGAACCGGGCCAGCGCCCCAAGCACTTCATGTTTATGAGATCTATCTATCTATCTATATATATATATATATTTTAATAGTATGAATATGGCGGATGTCAATATCTGCAAATCTACTTTTGAATTGATTCGCTATGAATTCTCAATAGTATGATATACCAATCGGAGGATCACTCTATCATATTTCGGCAAAGGTTATTCAAAATAAATTTATTAAATTTTTCGACTTCGTTTTCATTTCCATTCATAACAACACCGTTTGCAAACGTCATCGCAACGTGACAGACAGACAACGCGAACTAGCAATTTACAATTTTGGATATATCTCTCGCTTACATTCAAGTATCAAAAAAATGTTTTACAGATGACTTTGGCATTTATCAAGAAATTCTCAGATTCAATTCTGTTCATTTCTGCCAGCTATGAATGAGAAATCGACTTTTTTTTGCTAGATCGCGACACTCAGCTTTGAGACCGTTGTAATATTCTTAAAAATGTGGATCCATGAACAATAGAAGAAAGATAATTACATGAAAAGAAAGCCAAACTACTAATCCATAGCTGGTATTAGTATTAATAAACTAACTTCTGTTTTGATTTCGAACTCATCAATACTCCGTACAATAGCATGGTCTCTTCTTCACAGCTGCCAGACGAGAGGGTATCGACTTATAGAGATTTTGAATAAACTTACAGTCAAAATTTTACCAATACTTTTGGACAGAGTTATTTAATGACTCTTAATTCTCTGGAGGATATCGATTGGGTTTAATTTTTCATTTTTAACCACACATTCTAAATCATGTTTAAGTCAGGATCCTGAGCTCTGTTGAGGAGTTTGTATTCCTTGGCTAAGACGTTCAAGGTTCTACATCTGACGTAAAGAGAAGAATAGGATTGGCTGCTCCTGTTTTTGGTCGGCTTAAAGATACGATTTGGAGCAACAAGAACATCCCAATCCCACTGAAGACTCGGCTTTACTACGCTTTAATCATACCAATAGCAATTTATGCCAGCGAGACTTGGACAATCCTTGCGAAGGATGAAAGAAGACTAAATGCTTTCGAAATGTAATGCTTCAGGAGCTTACTTGGAGATTCCCTATACGATCGTGTCAGAAATGAAAAAGTAAGAGAGTGACTTGTTATTGAGATAACTATCACATACATTATTTGCAAGAAACGAATGAAATGGTTCGGTCACATCATCCGTTTGCCAAACTCTAGCCACGTAAGAGCTTCATATAAGGATGACTTCACTTGCACGCGCCCAAAAGGAAGGCCCCCAAAGCGTTGGTCTGACCAACTAAGATGGGACAGTAAGCTGCCGATACTGAGAGCTAAAAGGATATGTCAAGACAGAAAGAAGTGGCGGGATTGCATCAGGAAAAATGTGGCGAGGCTCTCTGGAGTACAAAATTAAGTCAAGCAAGTCAAGACTTATAGTGTGGGGGGTGGGGGGAAATACATATAGTGGGAAGTGAAAAAAGAGCGCAATATTTTTGTTAGAAAGCCCACTAAAAGAGTGTTTACGGTCAGATACAAAAATTATATAATAGGAAAGTTTTAAGGTGTGATTTAATGCACGTGCACCCAATATGAAAAAGACCAGTGACTGTTTAAGGTGGCTGAGCAACTGGTTTTCACAAAAGACAAGCAGAAGAAAATTGGAGAAATCCGTTAAATTTTTACGATGTATACCAATCTTCATTCTGTAGCCCTAGTGCTCTACAAGACTTACAACTTACTACACATCATAATACGAATCTACTGGATTATATTGGAGAAAGCTTACTTTGGACATGCTAAAAAGTAAAATAACTAATACCGTAAAGCGCAACTACAACATTTTGTGTTTCTATGATAAAATTACATTAATTTTCTTTAGCAAAGCAACAAAACTACGATTCAGTGACGCATGACAAATTTGGCATAATGAATGCTTCATACGGTTGCAAAAGGCATAAAAATGCTGCTTGAAGTAGTGTTTGTAAAAATAGGCGCTTTTTTATGAGAATGAACTCCAAGTGCAAACTCATTTTATACATATCGCTGCCAAGAAAGCTAGAAGTCACGATGTAAAAACAGAGAGTTTTGTGTCTTGATGTTCACTTCTTCAAGATTCTTCTTATTCGCATGTCTTATTTAGCCACACCACGTCTAAAACGTACGTTGCTAAAGAGTCGTGTTGCAATGCAATATAGCAGGCACTGCTTCACCCCTTCAGTACCATGTTAAACCAAGCTAGGCAATCGCTGCAAGATGTATTCCAAGCTTCAAACAGAAATTTTCATCAGCAGATGCGATTTATCGATATTGTAAGTGACTGACAGAGACCATATTTATTGTCATTGCACCTTATGTAAATTTTCGGTAAAGGGAATTTAACTGAGGGAGTAATCGAATAAATCAGTTTCTAATATTGATTTTCTGTGTTTGGTTGTACTGTGGTACAAGTAAGGAGTAGCGGGGCGGGGGTAAATAAGTTTCCAATGTTTCCCTTTTCTTTTGATAAATATTTGAAAAAACAAGTAGTCGATCCTCAAAATGACTAAAAGTAATAAATTTTGTCTAAGTGAATCAGAAACATTAATTGAAAAGACGAGATGTTCTCGAATTTTTCCTTTTTAAGAAGGGGCATGAGCAATACTACAACAATGTGGGTTTTCTTAGCAATAAGTGCAATTCAAACCTCTTCTCCCTACAATCAAACACATAATAACACTTTGATAAACACAAATGTACATTGAAATTGCCAGAATTGAACAGAAACAGAGTCAATCAAAATGCAACGTTTCCTCACTTTCATGCATTGTGCACTTTCAGAACGTCTACCCATAAAACTGTTTCGAGCTTTGCCTTGGAGATCAGTAAGCCTCTTGTTGATGTCAAAATTGGAAGTGTATGTTTCACTAGTTTTAATAATTGCTCCCATTACTTCCATATTCTATTTATAGCTCTTACCTATTCGATGCAAGTCAAATAACAATTTTGTTAGGAGCAAGTAAATCAGCTGCACTTTCATTTCTTGTCAGTTCAACTCAAAACATCATGTCTGATATTCGAAAAGTCAGCTGCTGCTGAGATGGAATGCTTGACATGCTGACGTCAGTGTTTCTTAACCTACTCTTTATGTGAATGGGGTTAAATGATATTCCTCTGATATTGGACACGTTGACGTGACGAACATCAATACCCTTTAGACCTTCATAGCATTTGACTTTCCACTTTTCATCAATTCTCGAATCACAGTTGTCATCGTGCATTTGTGGTACGCTCGATTAGTACGTTAGGAACGTTTCACCGAATCGCTACAACATTTTTTGCAGGGTTTTTATATTTTGATATTTTGCCCTGTATATACCCTTCAGCCCCCTCGTCCTTGCTATTTTTCCTGCAGGTTGCTCCTACCCCCACACATAGCGGCCATGCTTCATGGATGCAGTTCTTTACTTCCGGTGTTTGATAGAAGAGTGCATCACATGACCAAACAGGACGGATCATAACAAATTTCTTAGGCAAGCAGAGTTGGCTGCTGGTGCATCTCGTTTGACCCAAACTTAATAATCCTTTATTGAAAGAAGCGACTCAGAACAAACAGAAGATGGACGACAATTTATCTCTTGTACTTCATGGAATTGATGATATGAGGCTTGTAAGTTAATATATGTCATTCTCAAGTCTTTCGATTCTGCGCTAGCTTACTATAATATATACTATATACTTCTTCTTCGACATCATATAATATACAATCCAACGAGTTAGTAACAATAAGCTACATACACGAAATGCATGCAAGCAGATAAAGCCTCTAATATGGCAAACTTAGGGCACTTCGACGGCGAACTGTCGTAGACTAAAAGATTGATACTTAAGCGCACGAGAGTCAATTTAAGAGGTCATGGAATAACTGGAAGCCTACCCTCTGCTTGCTTCAGGCTAGCACGCTACCCGGACTCAATACTTTAAACTGTATTGTCGACATGATGCTGTAATTCACTAATTGAGTTGTTATGGTTACAGCGTACGGCCTGAGAGGTACAAGTTAGAACGAAGAAGAAGAATATCAAGTATTATATGTTGTTCACCTGTCTGAAGTATAAAAGTGAATAGGAATCAGATTGCGTCGATAAAGAATGATACTTAGCTTAGGGCCCAGTGGACAACCAGTGTGTACCGCTATCCAGACAACCCTAGCACCAGGGGAAGCTAAATCACTTTAGGCGTAGCAAAATGTAAAATAGTTTCAAACAAGCCAATAACGAAGGAAGTTGGAATGGGGAGGTGGCATGGTAACAATCCAGTTCAGCATTTCTTGAAAATCTGCTTAATTCGTTTGTGTGCTGGGCGATCTTAATATCTTATTAAGATCTCCCTGTTTATGTGTAATGTGAAAGTATCTGTTTACAAAAAATTGTATTTATACTGCTACAATGACACATGCTGAATTACCAGTTAGATTCATAAGAATGCAACATTTGTAAAAAATTGTTATGAGTAGAATGAAGCTTTAAAATAGAAAAGGTAAGTCCAAAGGGAGCCTTTCAACGAGTAGGGGAGACTGTGGTAAGATGGGCATTGGGGTAAGATGGGAATCCCTTCAAAAAAGATACCAGCAATGATTTTACTGTAATAATGTTGCTTGTGGAAAATTGTTGAAGTATGTTAGTTCTACTGCCATTGTTATTTGCAGTAGATCATTCATCATGGTCAAAAATATTTGGGAAAATGCAAATTTGCAGGTAAAAAGTAAAAATTTCTATATAAACGGAATTTCTACTGCTAGCCACTACTGTAAAACCTAGCAGAAGGGTACAGGTATTCAGCAGAACTCTGACAGTTGCCCTATCTTCATGTAAAGACCTGTGAATGTAAGACAAACTAGAAAAAAATGGGTGGAACTCAGAAATATGATTTGGGGTAAGATGGGCATGTTTGTTTGGGGTATGATGGGCATGTGACCATCCTACCCCTAACTACCATAAGAACAAGCATTGTCAATTTCTTTTACAAATTAACACCACAAGTAATAAATAAGTGAACGGTGAGTCACTTATCTATTACTTGTGGTGTTTAATTATGAAAGAAATTGACAATGCTTGTTCTTATTGAAATTGTTCTTCAAAGAAATCAATAACATTCTGCTGATTTTACTGCTGTGTAGCTTCATTAGTTTGTGGTATTCCTTTAGTGCAGCCTTTTTTAGGATAAGATATATGAAATTTGAACATTTCACAAAATCAAAAAAGGCTCTTGCAGAATTTCATTTTTTTGCATGTATGAAGCAAGAAAACAGGTTTAGCAAAACGGAAATGTATACGCATAATGATGTCCAATCATGAACAGCCTGTTTCCTATTACCAAGGCATTATTTTTATTCAAGGTTTTGGTCCCAATTGAAGTGATTTCCGAAATTGCTTAGAAGGTCAAAAATAAAAGATAAATCTTTTTTTATGTTGTTATGCTGCTGTTGAAGCATAACTTTTTACAGAAGGAACTATTTAGAAGATATTTGTTCTTAGAAAAACTTACTTGTTTCAAATATAAGGACCTATAACATGCTAGCTTAATAAGTTCAAAATGCCCATCTTACCCCAATAGGGTGACCATCTTACCCCAATATTGGGGTAAGATGGTCACTTCCAACAATAATATTCAAATGAATTTTTCTTAAAGAATACATACTCTGAGGAAGAAAATTTCTTGTGAAGTTTTGGTAGAGATATGAAATTTAATGTTCATCCAACTTTTTACCATAAATATTCAGTACCTGGATAACACTAACGAAAAATGTAAAAAAAGTGCCCATCTTACCCCAGTCTCCCCTAATATCAGAGCAGAGTAAACCCCATTTTTGGTTTTGCCATCTCCATGTTAGTTAACCCTTTAAGCCTGGCTAGCTGCAATGCAAATTGTATTTAAGGCTCGCACTTTTTGTGCGAAAAGTCGTATTTTGTACTGCCCCTCAAAATGCGGTGATTACTGTGAAAACTATAGTTCCTAGAGAAAAACGTTCTAAATAGAAAATGTAGAGGAGAAAACGATCTACATGTAGGTGTAAATTGTCAAGCCTACACTGAAATATCATGGTATTTACGATCCTTCAAACCTCTTGAAGTAAAATGTCAACAAAATTCTGAAAGACAAGACGGCAACTGGCGAATCGGTTCACCACTATTTCCCTTGAAATATACCTAAACCCCAAATATAATAAAAATATGGGATACATACATAAATATGAAGCTGTTTTTCACATACTACTGAAGGAGGCAAGCAAGTTACAGTCCATAATCATGTTCTGAATGCCTTGAAAGAAATCGGCTCGTCTCTGTTTGTTTGAATAAAGATGTTGGTTCATGTTCGTAGTTGTAACGGGGAGAACTACCACAAAATGTTCACTGTATTTTACTGAAAAAACAAACAGTTTTTAAATTCTTATTCTTGGGAAATGTTCTAAGGCATCCAAAGCAAAGCTAACAACAGTATGAGCAACATTTTGTTTACAACGTAATGCAAATCGAAATGTTCTTCGGCCCTGATATGATGCAAAGTTGAAATTCCTTCGTGGAGACATTGAATCCTAGTGGAAACGATCTGATGTTTGAACACAGTAAAAAAGTTTATCAAGCAACTGTAATTAGTTCTTAAGAAGTGTGAAATACTTTTTAAGTTGTCGATTAGCTTTAGGGATAGCTATTCCATCGTGTTATTCATCACCATCATCGATGTAAACAAGTTGCAATATCCTGCGAGGGACTATCGGAGCCCTTGAAGCTTAACTCAAAACCAAACGGACTGCTTAAAAATATCCTTTATTTTTCCTATTATAAGACACCATACACTTTTTGGCATACGATTTCTGTATTTTTAGGCATCCCCAACTAGTCCAGTTTGAAAGTCGTTGTATTTCGTAGGGTAAACAGTGTATCATAATCAGGTTCACGTCTCTGAGGAGCAATGTTTGGATAAGATAAATGTTCTTCTAAGTAAATGTCCACATATTTCTTCATTTA